>OX387260.1:0-87500 GCA_947562095.1 Branchellion lobata
GTACTTTGACCTCAAAGCTTTGAATATGGGGTTAGAGTGGAAATCTTTTGGGTAAGTATTCATTTTTAAATTAAAAACATAAATGATTTTTTCAATTTCCATTTTTCCATTTTTTTTCATACCTTTAATAGGACTTTAGGTTTCCACTGTACTTTGACCTCAAAGCTTTGAATATGGGGTTAGAGTGGAAATTTTTTGGGGTAATATTCATTTTTAAATTAGAAACATAAATGATTTTTTCAATTTCCATTTTTCCATTTTTTTTCATACCTTTAATAGGACTTTAGGTTTCCACTGTACTTTGACCTCAAAGCTTTGAATATGGGGTTAGAGTGGAAATTTTTTGGGTAAATATTCATTTTTAAATTACAAACATAAATGTTTTTTTCAATTTCCATTTTTCCATTTTTTTTCATACCTTTAATAGGACTTTAGGTTTCTACTGTACTTTGACCTCAAAGCTTGGAATATGGGGTTAGAGTGGAAATTTTTTGGGGTAATATTCATTTTTAAATTAGAAACATAAATGATTTTTTCAATTTCCATTTTTCCATTTTTTTTCATACCTTTAATAGGACTTTAGGTTTCCACTATACTTTGACCTCAAAGCTTTGAATATGGGGTTAGAGTGGAAATTTTTTGGTTAAATATTCAATTTTAAATTACAAACATAAATGATTTTTTCAATTTCCATTTTTCCATTTTTTTTCATACCTTTAATAGGACTTTAGGTTTCCACTGTACTTTGACCTCAAAGCTTGGAATATGGGGTTAGAGTGGAAATTTTTTGGGGTAATATTCATTTTCAAATTATAAACATAAATGATTTTTTCAATTTCCATTTTTCCATTTTTTTTCATACCTTTAATAGGACTTTAGGTTTCCACTGTACTTTGACCTCAAAGCTTTGAATACGGGGTTAGAGTGGAAATTTTTTGGGATAATATTCATTTTTAAATTAGAAACATAAATGATTTTTTCAATTTCCATTTTTCCATTTTTTTTCATACCTTTAATAGGACTTTAGGTTTCCACTGTACTTTGACCTCAAAGCTTGGAATATGGGGTTAGAGTGGAAATTCTTTGGGTAAATATTCAATTTTAAATCACAAACATAAATGATTTTTTCAATTTCCATTTTTCCATTTTTTTTCATACCTTTAATAGGACTTTATGTTTCCACTGTACTTTGACCTCAAAGCTTGGAATATGGGGTTAGAGTGGAAATTTTTTGGGATAATATTCATTTTTAAATTACAAACATAAATGATTTTTTCAATTTCCATTTTTCCATTTTTTTTCATACCTTTAATAGGACTTTAGGTTTCCACTGTACTTTGACCTCAAAGCTTGGAATATGGGGTTAGAGTGGAAATTTTTTGGGGTAATATTCATTTTTAAATTAGAAACATAAATGATTTTTTCAATTTCCATTTTTCCATTTTTTTTCATACCTTTAATAGGACTTTAGGTTTCCACTGTACTTTGACCTCAAAGCTTTGAATATGGGGTTAGAGTGGAAATTTTTTGGGTAAATATTCATTTTTAAATTACAAACATAAATGTTTTTTTCAATTTCCATTTTTCCATTTTTTTTCATACCTTTAATAGGACTTTAGGTTTCTACTGTACTTTGACCTCAAAGCTTGGAATATGGGGTTAGAGTGGAAATTTTTTGGGGTAATATTCATTTTTAAATTAGAAACATAAATGATTTTTTAAATTTCCATTTTTCCATTTTTTTTCATACCTTTAATAGGACTTTATGTTTCCACTGTACTTTGACCTCAAAGCTTGGAATATGGGGTTAGAGTGGAAATTTTTTGGGGTAATATTCATTTTTAAATTAGAAACATAAATGATTTTTTCAATTTCCATTTTTCCATTTTTTTTCATACCTTTAATAGGACTTTAGGTTTCCACTGTACTTTGACCTCAAAGCTTTGAATACGGGGTTAGAGTGGAAATTTTTTGGGATAATATTCATTTTTAAATTAAAAACATAAATGATTTTTTCAATTTCCATTTTTCCATTTTTTTTCATACCTTTAATAGGACTTTAGGTTTCCACTGTACTTTGACCTCAAAGCTTGGAATATGGGGTTAGAGTGGAAATTTTTTGGGGTAATATTCATTTTTAAATTAGAAACATAAATGATTTTTTCAATTTCCATTTTTCCATTTTTTTTCATACCTTTAATAAGACTTTAGGTTTCCACTGTACTTTGACCTCAAAGCTTTGAATATGGGGTTAGAGTGGAAATTTTTTGGGTAAATATTCAATTTTAAATTACAAACATAAATGATTTTTTCAATTTCCATTTTACCATTTTTTTTCATACCTTTAATAGGACTTTAGGTTTCCACTGTACTTTGACCTCAAAGCTTGGAATATGGGGTTAGAGTGGAAATTTTTTGGGATAATATTCATTTTTAAATTACAAACATAAATGTTTTTTTCAATTTCCATTTTTCCATTTTTTTTCATACCTTTAATAAGACTTTAGGTTTCCACTGTACTTTGACCTCAAAGCTTGGAATATGGGGTTAGAGTGGAAATTTTTTGGGGTAATATTCATTTTCAAATTAGAAACATAAATGATTTTTTCAATTTCCATTTTTCCATTTTTTTTCATACCTTTAATAGGACTTTAGGTTTCCACTGTACTTTGACCTCAAAGCTTTGAATATGGGGTTAGAGTGGAAATTTTTTGGGTAAATATTCATTTTTAAATTACAAACATAAATGTTTTTTTCAATTTCCATTTTTCCATTTTTTTTCATACCTTTAATAGGACTTTAGGTTTCTACTGTACTTTGACCTCAAAGCTTGGAATATGGGGTTAGAGTGGAAATATTTTGGGGTAATATTCATTTTTAAATTAGAAACATAAATGATTTTTTCAATTTCCATTTTTCCATTTTTTTTCATACCTTTAATAGGACTTTAGGTTTCCACTGTACTTTGACCTCAAAGCTTGGAATATGGGGTTAGAGTGGAAATTTTTTGGGGTAATATTCATTTTTAAATTAGAAACATAAATGATTTTTTCAATTTCCATTTTTCCATTTTTTTTCATACCTTTAATAAGACTTTAGGTTTCCACTGTACTTTGACCTCAAAGCTTTGAATATGGGGTTAGAGTGGAAATTCTTTGGGTAAATATTCAATTTTAAATCACAAACATAAATGATTTTTTCAATTTCTATTTTTCCATTTTTTTTCATACCTTTAATAGGACTTTATGTTTCCACTGTACTTTGACCTCAAAGCTTGGAATATGGGGTTAGAGTGGAAATTTTTTGGGATAATATTCATTTTTAAATTACAAACATAAATGATTTTTTCAATTTCCATTTTTCCATTTTTTTTCATACCTTTAATAGGACTTTAGGTTTCCACTGTACTTTGACCTCAAAGCTTGGAATATGGGGTTAGAGTGGAAATTTTTTGGGGTAATATTCATTTTTAAATTAGAAACATAAATGATTTTTTCAATTTCCATTTTTCCATTTTTTTTCATACCTTTAATAGGACTTTAGGTTTCCACTGTACTTTGACCTCAAAGCTTGGAATATGGGGTTAGAGTGGAAATTTTTTGGGGTAATATTCATTTTTAAATTAGAAACATAAATGATTTTTTCAATTTCCATTTTTCCATTTTTTTTCATACCTTTAATAAGACTTTAGGTTTCCACTGTACTTTGACCTCAAAGCTTTGAATATGGGGTTAGAGTGGAAATTCTTTGGGTAAATATTCAATTTTAAATCACAAACATAAATGATTTTTTCAATTTCTATTTTTCCATTTTTTTTCATACCTTTAATAGGACTTTATGTTTCCACTGTACTTTGACCTCAAAGCTTGGAATATGGGGTTAGAGTGGAAATTTTTTGGGATAATATTCATTTTTAAATTACAAACATAAATGATTTTTTCAATTTCCATTTTTCCATTTTTTTTCATACCTTTAATAGGACTTTAGGTTTCCACTGTACTTTGACCTCAAAGCTTGGAATATGGGGTTAGAGTGGAAATTTTTTGGGGTAATATTCATTTTTAAATTAGAAACATAAATGATTTTTTAAATTTCCATTTTTCCATTTTTTTTCATACCTTTAATAGGACTTTATGTTTCCACTGTACTTTGACCTCAAAGCTTGGAATATGGGGTTAGAGTGGAAATTTTTTGGGGTAATATTCATTTTTAAATTAGAAACATAAATGATTTTTTAAATTTCCATTTTTCCATTTTTTTTCATACCTTTAATAGGACTTTATGTTTCCACTGTACTTTGACCTCAAAGCTTGGAATATGGGGTTAGAGTGGAAATTTTTTGGGGTAATATTCATTTTTAAATTAGAAACATAAATGATTTTTTCAATTTCCATTTTTCCATTTTTTTTCATACCTTTAATAGGACTTTAGGTTTCCACTGTACTTTGACCTCAAAGCTTTGAATACGGGGTTAGAGTGGAAATTTTTTGGGATAATATTCATTTTTAAATTAAAAACATAAATGATTTTTTCAATTTCCATTTTTCCATTTTTTTTCATACCTTTAATAGGACTTTAGGTTTCCACTGTACTTTGACCTCAAAGCTTGGAATATGGGGTTAGAGTGGAAATTTTTTGGGGTAATATTCATTTTTAAATTAGAAACATAAATGATTTTTTCAATTTCCATTTTTCCATTTTTTTTCATACCTTTAATAAGACTTTAGGTTTCCACTGTACTTTGACCTCAAAGCTTTGAATATGGGGTTAGAGTGGAAATTTTTTGGGTAAATATTCAATTTTAAATTACAAACATAAATGATTTTTTCAATTTCCATTTTACCATTTTTTTTCATACCTTTAATAGGACTTTAGGTTTCCACTGTACTTTGACCTCAAAGCTTGGAATATGGGGTTAGAGTGGAAATTTTTTGGGATAATATTCATTTTTAAATTACAAACATAAATGATTTTTTCAATTTCCATTTTTCCATTTTTTTTCATACCTTTAATAAGACTTTAGGTTTCCACTGTACTTTGACCTCAAAGCTTGGAATATGGGGTTAGAGTGGAAATTTTTTGGGGTAATATTCATTTTCAAATTAGAAACATAAATGATTTTTTCAATTTCCATTTTTCCATTTTTTTTCATACCTTTAATAGGACTTTAGGTTTCCACTGTACTTTGACCTCAAAGCTTTGAATATGGGGTTAGAGTGGAAATTTTTTGGGTAAATATTCATTTTTAAATTACAAACATAAATGTTTTTTTCAATTTCCATTTTTCCATTTTTTTTCATACCTTTAATAGGACTTTAGGTTTCTACTGTACTTTGACCTCAAAGCTTGGAATATGGGGTTAGAGTGGAAATTTTTTGGGGTAATATTCATTTTTAAATTAGAAACATAAATGATTTTTTCAATTTCCATTTTTCCATTTTTTTTCATACCTTTAATAGGACTTTAGGTTTCCACTGTACTTTGACCTCAAAGCTTGGAATATGGGGTTAGAGTGGAAATTTTTTGGGGTAATATTCATTTTTAAATTAGAAACATAAATGATTTTTTCAATTTCCATTTTTCCATTTTTTTTCATACCTTTAATAAGACTTTAGGTTTCCACTGTACTTTGACCTCAAAGCTTTGAATATGGGGTTAGAGTGGAAATTCTTTGGGTAAATATTCAATTTTAAATCACAAACATAAATGATTTTTTCAATTTCCATTTTTCCATTTTTTTTCATACCTTTAATAGGACTTTATGTTTCCACTGTACTTTGACCTCAAAGCTTGGAATATGGGGTTAGAGTGGAAATTTTTTGGGATAATATTCATTTTTAAATTACAAACATAAATGATTTTTTCAATTTCCATTTTTCCATTTTTTTTCATACCTTTAATAGGACTTTAGGTTTCCACTGTACTTTGACCTCAAAGCTTGGAATATGGGGTTAGAGTGGAAATTTTTTGGGGTAATATTCATTTTTAAATTAGAAACATAAATGATTTTTTCAATTTCCATTTTTCCATTTTTTTTCATACCTTTAATAGGACTTTAGGTTTCCACTGTACTTTGACCTCAAAGCTTTGAATATGGGGTTAGAGTGGAAATTTTTTGGGTAAATATTCATTTTTAAATTACAAACATAAATGTTTTTTTCAATTTCCATTTTTCCATTTTTTTTCATACCTTTAATAGGACTTTAGGTTTCTACTGTACTTTGACCTCAAAGCTTGGAATATGGGGTTAGAGTGGAAATTTTTTGGGGTAATATTCATTTTTAAATTAGAAACATAAATGATTTTTTAAATTTCCATTTTTCCATTTTTTTTCATACCTTTAATAGGACTTTATGTTTCCACTGTACTTTGACCTCAAAGCTTGGAATATGGGGTTAGAGTGGAAATTTTTTGGGGTAATATTCATTTTTAAATTAGAAACATAAATGATTTTTTCAATTTCCATTTTTCCATTTTTTTTCATACCTTTAATAGGACTTTAGGTTTCCACTGTACTTTGACCTCAAAGCTTTGAATACGGGGTTAGAGTGGAAATTTTTTGGGATAATATTCATTTTTAAATTAAAAACATAAATGATTTTTTCAATTTCCATTTTTCCATTTTTTTTCATACCTTTAATAGGACTTTAGGTTTCCACTGTACTTTGACCTCAAAGCTTGGAATATGGGGTTAGAGTGGAAATTTTTTGGGGTAATATTCATTTTTAAATTAGAAACATAAATGATTTTTTCAATTTCCATTTTTCCATTTTTTTTCATACCTTTAATAGGACTTTAGGTTTCCACTGTACTTTGACCTCAAAGCTTTGAATATGGGGTTAGAGTGGAAATTTTTTGGGTAAATATTCATTTTTAAATTACAAACATAAATGTTTTTTTCAATTTCCATTTTTCCATTTTTTTTCATACCTTTAATAGGACTTTAGGTTTCTACTGTACTTTGACCTCAAAGCTTGGAATATGGGGTTAGAGTGGAAATTTTTTGGGGTAATATTCATTTTTAAATTAGAAACATAAATGATTTTTTAAATTTCCATTTTTCCATTTTTTTTCATACCTTTAATAGGACTTTATGTTTCCACTGTACTTTGACCTCAAAGCTTGGAATATGGGGTTAGAGTGGAAATTTTTTGGGGTAATATTCATTTTTAAATTAGAAACATAAATGATTTTTTCAATTTCCATTTTTCCATTTTTTTTCATACCTTTAATAGGACTTTAGGTTTCCACTGTACTTTGACCTCAAAGCTTTGAATACGGGGTTAGAGTGGAAATTTTTTGGGATAATATTCATTTTTAAATTAAAAACATAAATGATTTTTTCAATTTCCATTTTTCCATTTTTTTTCATACCTTTAATAGGACTTTAGGTTTCCACTGTACTTTGACCTCAAAGCTTGGAATATGGGGTTAGAGTGGAAATTTTTTGGGGTAATATTCATTTTTAAATTAGAAACATAAATGATTTTTTCAATTTCCATTTTTCCATTTTTTTTCATACCTTTAATAAGACTTTAGGTTTCCACTGTACTTTGACCTCAAAGCTTTGAATATGGGGTTAGAGTGGAAATTTTTTGGGTAAATATTCAATTTTAAATTACAAACATAAATGATTTTTTCAATTTCCATTTTACCATTTTTTTTCATACCTTTAATAGGACTTTAGGTTTCCACTGTACTTTGACCTCAAAGCTTGGAATATGGGGTTAGAGTGGAAATTTTTTGGGATAATATTCATTTTTAAATTACAAACATAAATGATTTTTTCAATTTCCATTTTTCCATTTTTTTTCATACCTTTAATAAGACTTTAGGTTTCCACTGTACTTTGACCTCAAAGCTTGGAATATGGGGTTAGAGTGGAAATTTTTTGGGGTAATATTCATTTTCAAATTAGAAACATAAATGATTTTTTCAATTTCCATTTTTCCATTTTTTTTCATACCTTTAATAGGACTTTAGGTTTCCACTGTACTTTGACCTCAAAGCTTTGAATATGGGGTTAGAGTGGAAATTTTTTGGGTAAATATTCATTTTTAAATTACAAACATAAATGTTTTTTTCAATTTCCATTTTTCCATTTTTTTTCATACCTTTAATAGGACTTTAGGTTTCTACTGTACTTTGACCTCAAAGCTTGGAATATGGGGTTAGAGTGGAAATTTTTTGGGATAATATTCATTTTTAAATTACAAACATAAATGATTTTTTCAATTTCCATTTTTCCATTTTTTTTCATACCTTTAATAGGACTTTAGGTTTCCACTGTACTTTGACCTCAAAGCTTGGAATATGGGGTTAGAGTGGAAATTTTTTGGGGTAATATTCATTTTTAAATTAGAAACATAAATGATTTTTTCAATTTCCATTTTTCCATTTTTTTTCATACCTTTAATAGGACTTTAGGTTTCCACTGTACTTTGACCTCAAAGCTTTGAATATGGGGTTAGAGTGGAAATTTTTTGGGTAAATATTCATTTTTAAATTACAAACATAAATGTTTTTTTCAATTTCCATTTTTCCATTTTTTTTCATACCTTTAATAGGACTTTAGGTTTCTACTGTACTTTGACCTCAAAGCTTGGAATATGGGGTTAGAGTGGAAATTTTTTGGGGTAATATTCATTTTTAAATTAGAAACATAAATGATTTTTTAAATTTCCATTTTTCCATTTTTTTTCATACCTTTAATAGGACTTTATGTTTCCACTGTACTTTGACCTCAAAGCTTGGAATATGGGGTTAGAGTGGAAATTTTTTGGGGTAATATTCATTTTTAAATTAGAAACATAAATGATTTTTTCAATTTCCATTTTTCCATTTTTTTTCATACCTTTAATAGGACTTTAGGTTTCCACTGTACTTTGACCTCAAAGCTTTGAATACGGGGTTAGAGTGGAAATTTTTTGGGATAATATTCATTTTTAAATTAAAAACATAAATGATTTTTTCAATTTCCATTTTTCCATTTTTTTTCATACCTTTAATAGGACTTTAGGTTTCCACTGTACTTTGACCTCAAAGCTTGGAATATGGGGTTAGAGTGGAAATTTTTTGGGGTAATATTCATTTTTAAATTAGAAACATAAATGATTTTTTCAATTTCCATTTTTCCATTTTTTTTCATACCTTTAATAAGACTTTAGGTTTCCACTGTACTTTGACCTCAAAGCTTTGAATATGGGGTTAGAGTGGAAATTTTTTGGGTAAATATTCAATTTTAAATTACAAACATAAATGATTTTTTCAATTTCCATTTTACCATTTTTTTTCATACCTTTAATAGGACTTTAGGTTTCCACTGTACTTTGACCTCAAAGCTTGGAATATGGGGTTAGAGTGGAAATTTTTTGGGATAATATTCATTTTTAAATTACAAACATAAATGATTTTTTCAATTTCCATTTTTCCATTTTTTTTCATACCTTTAATAAGACTTTAGGTTTCCACTGTACTTTGACCTCAAAGCTTGGAATATGGGGTTAGAGTGGAAATTTTTTGGGATAATATTCATTTTTAAATTACAAACATAAATGATTTTTTCAATTTCCATTTTTCCATTTTTTTTCATACCTTTAATAGGACTTTAGGTTTCCACTGTACTTTGACCTCAAAGCTTGGAATATGGGGTTAGAGTGGAAATTTTTTGGGGTAATATTCATTTTTAAATTAGAAACATAAATGATTTTTTCAATTTCCATTTTTCCATTTTTTTTCATACCTTTAATAGGACTTTAGGTTTCCACTGTACTTTGACCTCAAAGCTTTGAATATGGGGTTAGAGTGGAAATTTTTTGGGTAAATATTCATTTTTAAATTACAAACATAAATGTTTTTTTCAATTTCCATTTTTCCATTTTTTTCATACCTTTAATAGGACTTTAGGTTTCTACTGTACTTTGACCTCAAAGCTTGGAATATGGGGTTAGAGTGGAAATTTTTTGGGGTAATATTCATTTTTAAATTAGAAACATAAATGATTTTTTAAATTTCCATTTTTCCATTTTTTTTCATACCTTTAATAGGACTTTATGTTTCCACTGTACTTTGACCTCAAAGCTTGGAATATGGGGTTAGAGTGGAAATTTTTTGGGGTAATATTCATTTTTAAATTAGAAACATAAATGATTTTTTCAATTTCCATTTTTCCATTTTTTTTCATACCTTTAATAGGACTTTAGGTTTCCACTGTACTTTGACCTCAAAGCTTTGAATACGGGGTTAGAGTGGAAATTTTTTGGGATAATATTCATTTTTAAATTAAAAACATAAATGATTTTTTCAATTTCCATTTTTCCATTTTTTTTCATACCTTTAATAGGACTTTAGGTTTCCACTGTACTTTGACCTCAAAGCTTGGAATATGGGGTTAGAGTGGAAATTTTTTGGGGTAATATTCATTTTTAAATTAGAAACATAAATGATTTTTTCAATTTCCATTTTTCCATTTTTTTTCATACCTTTAATAAGACTTTAGGTTTCCACTGTACTTTGACCTCAAAGCTTTGAATATGGGGTTAGAGTGGAAATTTTTTGGGTAAATATTCAATTTTAAATTACAAACATAAATGATTTTTTCAATTTCCATTTTACCATTTTTTTTCATACCTTTAATAGGACTTTAGGTTTCCACTGTACTTTGACCTCAAAGCTTGGAATATGGGGTTAGAGTGGAAATTTTTTGGGATAATATTCATTTTTAAATTACAAACATAAATGATTTTTTCAATTTCCATTTTTCCATTTTTTTTCATACCTTTAATAGGACTTTAGGTTTCCACTGTACTTTGACCTCAAAGCTTGGAATATGGGGTTAGAGTGGAAATTTTTTTGGGTAATATTCATTTTTAAATTAGAAACATAAATGATTTTTTCAATTTCCATTTTTCCATTTTTTTTCATACCTTTAATAGGACTTTATGTTTCCACTGTACTTTGAACTCAAAGCTTGGAATTTGGGGTTAGAGTCGAAATTTTTTGGGATAATATTCATTTTTAAATTACAAACATAAATGATTTTTTCAATTTCCATTTTTCCATTTTTTTTCATACCTTTAATAGGACTTTAGGTTTCCACTGTACTTTGACCTCAAAGCTTGGAATATGGGGTTAGAGTCGAAATTTTTTGGGATAATATTCATTTTTAAATTACAAACATAAATGATTTTTTCAATTTCCATTTTTCCATTTTTTTTCATACCTTTAATAGGACTTTAGGTTTCCACTGTACTTTGACCTCAAAGCTTCGAATATGGGGTTAGAGTGGAAATTTTTTGGGGTAATATTCATTTTTAAATTAGAAACATAAAGGATTTTTTCAATTTCCATTTTTCCATTTTTTTTCATACCTTTAATAGGACTTTAGGTTTCCACTGTACTTTGACCTCAAAGCTTTGAATATGGGGTTAGAGTGGAAATTTTTTGGGGTAATATTCATTTTCAAATTAGAAACATAAATGATTTTTTCAATTTCCATTTTTCCATTTTTTTTCATACCTTTAATAGGACTTTAGGTTTCCACTGTACTTTGACCTCAAAGCTTTGAATACGGGGTTAGAGTGGAAATTTTTTAAGATAATATTCAATTTAAAATTACAAACATAAATGATTTTTTCAATTTCCATTTTTCCATTTTTTTTCATACCTTTAATAGGACTTTAGGTTTCCACTGTACTTCGACCTCAAAGCTTCGAATATGGGGTTAGAGTGGAAATTTTTTGGGGTAATATTCATTTTTAAATTAGAAACATAAATGATTTTTTCAATTTCCATTTTTCCATTTTTTTTCATACCTTTAATAGGACTTTAGGTTTCCACTGTACTTTGACCTCAAAGCTTGGAATATGGGGTTAGAGTCGAAATTTTTTGGGATAATATTCATTTTTAAATTACAAACATAAATGATTTTTTCATTTTCCATTTTTCCATTTTTTTTCATACCTTTAATAGGACTTTAGGTTTCCACTGTACTTTGACCTCAAAGCTTCGAATATGGGGTTAGAGTGGAAATTTTTTGGGGTAATATTCATTTTTAAATTAGAAACATAAATGATTTTTTCAATTTCCATTTTTCCATTTTTTTTCATACCTTTAATAAGACTTTAGGTTTCCATTGTACTTTGACCTCAAAGCTTTGAATATGGGGTTAGAGTGGAAATTCTTTGGGTAAATATTCAATTTTAAATTACAAACATAAATGATTTTTTCAATTTTCATTTTTCCATTTTTTTTCATACCTTTAATAGGACTTTAGGTTTCCACTGTACTTTGACCTCAAAGCTTGGAATATGGGGTTAGAGTGGAAATTTTTTGGGATAATATTCATTTTTAAATTACAAACATAAATGATTTTTTCAATTTCCATTTTTCCATTTTTTTTCATACCTTTAATAGGACTTTAGGTTTCCACTGTACTTTGACCTCAAAGCTTGGAATATGGGGTTAGAGTGGAAATTTTTTGGGGTAATATTCATTTTTAAATTAGAAACATAAATGATTTTTTCAATTTCCATTTTTCCATTTTTTTTCATACCTTTAATAGGACTTTAGGTTTCCACTGTACTTTGACCTCAAAGCTTTGAATATGGGGTTAGAGTGGAAATTTTTTGGGTAAATATTCATTTTTAAATTACAAACATAAATGTTTTTTTCAATTTCCATTTTTCCATTTTTTTTCATACCTTTAATAGGACTTTAGGTTTCTACTGTACTTTGACCTCAAAGCTTGGAATATGGGGTTAGAGTGGAAATTTTTTGGGGTAATATTCATTTTTAAATTAGAAACATAAATGATTTTTTAAATTTCCATTTTTCCATTTTTTTTCATACCTTTAATAGGACTTTATGTTTCCACTGTACTTTGACCTCAAAGCTTGGAATATGGGGTTAGAGTGGAAATTTTTTGGGGTAATATTCATTTTTAAATTAGAAACATAAATGATTTTTTCAATTTCCATTTTTCCATTTTTTTTCATACCTTTAATAGGACTTTAGGTTTCCACTGTACTTTGACCTCAAAGCTTTGAATACGGGGTTAGAGTGGAAATTTTTTGGGATAATATTCATTTTTAAATTAAAAACATAAATGATTTTTTCAATTTCCATTTTTCCATTTTTTTTCATACCTTTAATAGGACTTTAGGTTTCCACTGTACTTTGACCTCAAAGCTTGGAATATGGGGTTAGAGTGGAAATTTTTTGGGGTAATATTCATTTTTAAATTAGAAACATAAATGATTTTTTCAATTTCCATTTTACCATTTTTTTTCATACCTTTAATAGGACTTTAGGTTTCCACTGTACTTTGACCTCAAAGCTTGGAATATGGGGTTAGAGTGGAAATTTTTTGGGATAATATTCATTTTTAAATTACAAACATAAATGATTTTTTCAATTTCCATTTTTCCATTTTTTTTCATACCTTTAATAAGACTTTAGGTTTCCACTGTACTTTGACCTCAAAGCTTGGAATATGGGGTTAGAGTGGAAATTTTTTGGGGTAATATTCATTTTTAAATTAGAAACATAAATGATTTTTTCAATTTCCATTTTTCCATTTTTTTTCATACCTTTAATAGGACTTTATGTTTCCACTGTACTTTGACCTCAAAGCTTTGAATATGGGGTTAGAGTGGAAATTTTTTGGGTAAATATTCATTTTTAAATTACAAACATAAATGTTTTTTTCAATTTCCATTTTTCCATGTTTTTTCATACCTTTAATAGGACTTTAGGTTTCTACTGTACTTTGACCTCAAAGCTTGGAATATGGGGTTAGAGTGGAAATTTTTTGGGGTAATATTCATTTTTAAATTACAAACATAAATGATTTTTTCAATTTCCATTTTTCCATTTTTTTTCATACCTTTAATAGGACTTTATGTTTCCACTGTACTTTGAACTCAAAGCTTGGAATATGGGGTTAGAGTCGAAATTTTTTGGGATAATATTCATTTTTAAATTACAAACATAAATGATTTTTTCAATTTCCATTTTTCCATTTTTTTTCATACCTTTAATAGGACTTTAGGTTTCCACTGTACTTTGACCTCAAAGCTTGGAATATGGGGTTAGAGTCGAAATTTTTTGGGATAATATTCATTTTTAAATTACAAACATAAATGATTTTTTCAATTTCCATTTTTCCATTTTTTTTCATACCTTTAATAGGACTTTAGGTTTCCACTGTACTTTGACCTCAAAGCTTCGAATATGGGGTTAGAGTGGAAATTTTTTGGGGTAATATTCAGTTTTAAATTAGAAACATAAAGGATTTTTTCAATTTCCATTTTTCCATTTTTTTTCATACCTTTAATAGGACTTTAGGTTTCCACTGTACTTTGACCTCAAAGCTTTGAATATGGGGTTAGAGTGGAAATTTTTTGGGTAAATATTCATTTTTAAATTACAAACATAAATGATTTTTTCAATTTCTATTTTTCCATTTTTTTTCATACCTTTAATAGGACTTTAGGTTTCCACTGTACTTCGACCTCAAAGCTTCGAATATGGGGTTAGAGTGGAAATTTTTTGGGGTAATATTCAATTTTAAATTAGAAACATAAATGATTTTTTCAATTTCCATTTTTCCATTTTTTTTCATACCTTTAATAGGACTTTAGGTTTCCACTGTACTTTGACCTCAAAGCTTGGAATATGGGGTTAGAGTCGAAATTTTTTGGGATAATATTCATTTTTAAATTACAAACATAAATGATTTTTTCAATTTCCATTTTTCCATTTTTGTTCATACCTTTAATAGGACTTTAGGTTTCCACTGTACTTTGACCTCAAAGCTTCGAATATGGGGTTAGAGTGGAAATTTTTTGGGGTAATATTCATTTTTAAATTAGAAACATAAATGATTTTTTCAATTTCCATTTTTCCATTTTTTTTCATACCTTTAATAGGACTTTAGGTTTCCACTGTACTTTGACCTCAAAGCTTGGAATATGGGGTTAGAGTGGAAATTTTTTGGGGTAATATTCATTTTCAAATTAGAAACATAAATGATTTTTTCAATTTCCATTTTTCCATTTTTTTTCATACCTTTAATAGGACTTTAGGTTTCCACTGTACTTTGACCTCAAAGCTTTGAATACGGGGTTAGAGTGGAAATTTTTTAAGATAATATTCAATTTTAAATTACAAACATAAATGATTTTTTCAATTTCCATTTTTCCATTTTTTTTCATACCTTTAATAGGACTTTAGGTTTCCACTGTACTTTGACCTCAAAGCTTTGAATACGGGGTTAGAGTGGAAATTTTTTGGGATAATATTCATTTTTAAATTAAAAACATAAATGATTTTTTCAATTTCCATTTTTCCATTTTTTTTCATACCTTTAATAGGACTTTAGGTTTCCACTGTACTTTGACCTCAAAGCTTGGAATATGGGGTTAGAGTGGAAATTTTTTGGGGTAATATTCATTTTTAAATTAGAAACATAAATGATTTTTTCAATTTCCATTTTACCATTTTTTTTCATACCTTTAATAGGACTTTAGGTTTCCACTGTACTTTGACCTCAAAGCTTGGAATATGGGGTTAGAGTGGAAATTTTTTGGGATAATATTCATTTTTAAATTACAAACATAAATGATTTTTTCAATTTCCATTTTTCCATTTTTTTTCATACCTTTAATAAGACTTTAGGTTTCCACTGTACTTTGACCTCAAAGCTTGGAATATGGGGTTAGAGTGGAAATTTTTTGGGGTAATATTCATTTTTAAATTAGAAACATAAATGATTTTTTCAATTTCCATTTTTCCATTTTTTTTCATACCTTTAATAGGACTTTAGGTTTCCACTGTACTTTGACCTCAAAGCTTTGAATATGGGGTTAGAGTGGAAATTTTTTGGGTAAATATTCATTTTTAAATTACAAACATAAATGTTTTTTTCAATTTCCATTTTTCCATTTTTTTTCATACCTTTAATAGGACTTTAGGTTTCTACTGTACTTTGACCTCAAAGCTTGGAATATGGGGTTAGAGTGGAAATTTTTTGGGGTAATATTCATTTTTAAATTACAAACATAAATGATTTTTTCAATTTCCATTTTTCCATTTTTTTTCATACCTTTAATAGGACTTTATGTTTCCACTGTACTTTGAACTCAAAGCTTGGAATATGGGGTTAGAGTCGAAATTTTTTGGGATAATATTCATTTTTAAATTACAAACATAAATGATTTTTTCAATTTCCATTTTTCCATTTTTTTTCATACCTTTAATAGGACTTTAGGTTTCCACTGTACTTTGACCTCAAAGCTTGGAATATGGGGTTAGAGTCGAAATTTTTTGGGATAATATTCATTTTTAAATTACAAACATAAATGATTTTTTCAATTTCCATTTTTCCATTTTTTTTCATACCTTTAATAGGACTTTAGGTTTCCACTGTACTTTGACCTCAAAGCTTCGAATATGGGGTTAGAGTGGAAATTTTTTGGGGTAATATTCAGTTTTAAATTAGAAACATAAAGGATTTTTTCAATTTCCATTTTTCCATTTTTTTTCATACCTTTAATAGGACTTTAGGTTTCCACTGTACTTTGACCTCAAAGCTTTGAATATGGGGTTAGAGTGGAAATTTTTTGGGTAAATATTCATTTTTAAATTACAAACATAAATGATTTTTTCAATTTCTATTTTTCCATTTTTTTTCATACCTTTAATAGGACTTTAGGTTTCCACTGTACTTCGACCTCAAAGCTTCGAATATGGGGTTAGAGTGGATATTTTTTGGGGTAATATTCAATTTTAAATTAGAAACATAAATGATTTTTTCAATTTCCATTTTTCCATTTTTTTTCATACCTTTAATAGGACTTTAGGTTTCCACTGTACTTTGACCTCAAAGCTTGGAATATGGGGTTAGAGTCGAAATTTTTTGGGATAATATTCATTTTTAAATTACAAACATAAATGATTTTTTCAATTTCCATTTTTCCATTTTTGTTCATACCTTTAATAGGACTTTAGGTTTCCACTGTACTTTGACCTCAAAGCTTCGAATATGGGGTTAGAGTGGAAATTTTTTGGGGTAATATTCATTTTTAAATTACAAACATAAATGATTTTTTCAATTTCCATTTTTCCATTTTTTTTCATACCTTTAATAGGACTTTAGGTTTCCACTGTACTTTGACCTCAAAGCTTGGAATATGGGGTTAGAGTGGAAATTTTTTGGGGTAATATTCATTTTCAAATTAGAAACATAAATGATTTTTTCAATTTCCATTTTTCCATTTTTTTTCATACCTTTAATAGGACTTTAGGTTTCCACTGTACTTTGACCTCAAAGCTTTGAATACGGGGTTAGAGTGGAAATTTTTTAAGATAATATTCAATTTTAAATTACAAACATAAATGATTTTTTCAATTTCCATTTTTCCATTTTTTTTCATACCTTTAATAGGACTTTAGGTTTCCACTGTACTTCGACCTCAAAGCTTCGAATATGGGGTTAGAGTGGAAATTTTTTGGGGTAATATTCATTTTTAAATTAGAAACATAAATGATTTTTTCAATTTTCATTTTTCCATTTTTTTTCATACCTTTAATAGGACTTTAGGTTTCCACTGTACTTTGACCTCAAAGCTTGGAATATGGGGTTAGAGTCGAAATTTTTTGGGATAATATTCATTTTTAAATTACAAACATAAATGATTTTTTCAATTTCCATTTTTCCATTTTTGTTCATACCTTTAATAGGACTTTAGGTTTCCACTGTACTTTGACCTCAAAGCTTCGAATATGGGGTTAGAGTGGAAATTTTTTGGGGTAATATTCATTTTTAAATTAGAAACATAAATGATTTTTTCAATTTCCATTTTTCCATTTTTTTTCATACCTTTAATAGGACTTTAGGTTTCCACTGTACTTTGACCTCAAAGCTTGGAATATGGGGTTAGAGTGGAAATTTTTTGGGGTAATATTCATTTTCAAATTAGAAACATAAATGATTTTTTCAATTTCCATTTTTCCATTTTTTTTCATACCTTTAATAGGACTTTAGGTTTCCACTGTACTTTGACCTCAAAGCTTTGGATACGGGGTTAGAGTGGAAATTTTTTAAGATAATATTCAATTTTAAATTACAAACATAAATGATTTTTTCAATTTCCATTTTTCCATTTTTTTTCATACCTTTAATAGGACTTTAGGTTTCCACTGTACTTCGACCTCAAAGCTTCGAATATGGGGTTAGAGTGGAAATTTTTTGGGGTAATATTCATTTTTAAATTAGAAACATAAATGATTTTTTCAATTTCCATTTTTCCATTTTTTTTCATACCTTTAATAGGACTTTAGGTTTCCACTGTACTTTGACCTCAAAGCTTGGAATATGGGGTTAGAGTCGAAATTTTTTGGGATAATATTCATTTTTAAATTACAAACATAAATGATTTTTTCAATTTCCATTTTTCCATTTTTTTTCATACCTTTAATAGGACTTTAGGTTTCCACTGTACTTTGACCTCAAAGCTTCGAATATGGGGTTAGAGTGGAAATTTTTTGGGGTAATATTCATTTTTAAATTAGAAACATAAATGATTTTTTCAATTTCCATTTTTCCATTTTTTTTCATACCTTTAATAGGACTTTAGGTTTCTACTGTACTTTGACCTCAAAGCTTGGAATATGGGGTTAGAGTGGAAATTTTTTGGGTAAATATTCATTTTTAAATTACAAACATAAATGATTTTTTCAATTTCCATTTTTCCATTTTTTTTCATACCTTTAATAGGACTTTAGGTTTCCACTGTACTTTGACCTCAAAGCTTCGAATATGGGGTTAGAGTGGAAATTTTTTGGGGTAATATTCATTTTTAAATTAGAAACATAAATGATTTTTTCAATTTCCATTTTTCCATTTTTTTTCATACCTTTAATAGGACTTTAGGTTTCCACTGTACTTTGACCTCAAAGCTTGGAATATGGGGTTAGAGTGGAAATTTTTTGGGGTAATATTCATTTTTAAATTAGAAACATAAATGATTTTTTCAATTTCCATTTTTCCATTTTTTTTCATACCTTTAATAGGACTTTAGGTTTCTACTGTACTTTGACCTCAAAGCTTGGAATATGGGGTTAGAGTTGAAATTTTTTGGGGTAATATTCATTTTTAAATTACAAACATAAATGATTTTTTCAATTTCCATTTTTCCATTTTTTTTCATACCTTTAATAGGACTTTATGTTTCCACTGTACTTTGACCTCAAAGCTTGGAATATGGGGTTAGAGTCGAAATTTTTTGGGATAATATTCATTTTTAAATTACAAACATAAATGATTTTTTCAATTTCCATTTTTCCATTTTTTTTCATACCTTTAATAGGACTTTAGGTTTCCACTGTACTTTGACCTCAAAGCTTCGAATATGGGGTTAGAGTGGAAATTTTTTGGGGTAATATTCATTTTTAAATTAGAAACATAAATGATTTTTTCAATTTCCATTTTTCCATTTTTTTTCATACCTTTAATAGGACTTTAGGTTTCCACTATACTTTGACCTCAAAGCTTTGAATATGGGGTTAGAGTGGAAATTTTTTGGGTAAATATTCAATTTTAAATTACAAACATAAATGATTTTTTCAATTTCCATTTTTCCATTTTTTTTCATACCTTTAATAGGACTTTAGGTTTCCACTGTACTTTGACCTCAAAGCTTGGAATATGGGGTTAGAGTGGAAATTTTTTGGGGTAATATTCATTTTTAAATTAGAAACATAAATGATTTTTTCAATTTCCATTTTTCCATTTTTTTTCATACCTTTAATAGGACTTTAGGTTTCCACTGTACTTTGACCTCAAAGCTTTGAATACGGGGTTAGAGTAGAAATTTTTTAAGATAATATTCATTTTTAAATTAGAAACATAAATGATTTTTTCAATTTCCATTTTTTCATTTTTTTCATACCTTTAATAGGACTTTAGGTTTCCACTGTACTTTGACCTCAAAGCTTGGAATATGGGGTTAGAGTCGAAATTTTTTGGGGTAATATTCATTTTTAAATTAGAAACATAAATGATTTTTTCAATTTCCATTTTTCCATTTTTTTTCATACCTTTAATAAGACTTTAGGTTTCCACTGTACTTTGACCTCAAAGCTTTGAATATGGGGTTAGAGTGGAAATTTTTTGGGTAAATATTCAATTTTAAATTAGAAACATAAATGATTTTTTCAATTTCCATTTTTCCATTTTTTTTCATACCTTTAATAGGACTTTATGTTTCCACTGTACTTTGACCTCAAAGCTTGGAATATGGGGTTAGAGTCGAAATTTTTTGGGATAATATTCATTTTTAAATTACAAACATAAATGATTTTTTCAATTTCCATTTTTCCATTTTTTTTCATACCTTTAATAGGACTTTAGGTTTCCACTGTACTTTGACCTCAAAGCTTCGAATATGGGGTTAGAGTGGAAATTTTTTGGGGTAATATTCATTTTTAAATTAGAAACATAAATGATTTTTTCAATTTCCATTTTTCCATTTTTTTTCATACCTTTAATAGGACTTTAGGTTTCCACTGTACTTTGACCTCAAAGCTTTGAATACGGGGTTAGAGTAGAAATTTTTTAAGATAATATTCATTTTTAAATTAGAAACATAAATGATTTTTTCAATTTCCATTTTTTCATTTTTTTCATACCTTTAATAGGACTTTAGGTTTCCACTGTACTTTGACCTCAAAGCTTGGAATATGGGGTTAGAGTGGAAATTTTTTGGGGTAATATTCATTTTTAAATTAGAAACATAAATGATTTTTTCAATTTCCATTTTTCCATTTTTTTTCATACCTTTAATAAGACTTTAGGTTTCCACTGTACTTTGACCTCAAAGCTTTGAATATGGGGTTAGAGTGGAAATTTTTTGGGTAAATATTCAATTTTAAATTACAAACATAAATGATTTTTTCAATTTCCATTTTTCCATTTTTTTTCATACCTTTAATAGGACTTTAGGTTTCCACTGTACTTTGACCTTAAAGCTTGGAATATGGGGTTAGAGTGGAAATATTTTGGGATAATATTCATTTTTTAATTACAAACATAAATGATTTTTTCAATTTCCATTTTTCCATTTTTTTTCATACCTTTAATAGGACTTTAGGTTTCCACTGTACTTTGACCTCAAAGCTTTGAATATGGGGTTAGAGTGGAAATGTTTTGGGTAAATATTCAATTTTAAATTACAAACATAAATGATTTTTTCAATTTCCATTTTTCCATTTTTTTTCATACCTTTAATAGGACTTTAGGTTTCCACTGTACTTTGACCTCAAAGCTTGGAATATGGGGTTAGAGTGGAAATTTTTTGGGGTAATATTCATTTTTAAATTAGAAACATAAATGATTTTTTCAATTTCCAATTTTCCATTTTTTTTCATACCTTTAATAGGACTTTAGGTTTCCACTGTACTTTGACCTCAAAGCTTTGAATACGGGGTTAGAGTGGAAATTTTTTGGGATAATATTCATTTTTAAATCAGAAACATAAATGATTTTTTCAATTTCCATTTTTCCATTTTTTTTCATACCTTTAATAGGACTTTAGGTTTCCACTGTACTTTGACCTCAAAGCTTGGAATATGGGGTTAGAGTGGAAATTTTTTGGGGTAATATTCATATTTAAATTAGAAACATAAATGATTTTTTCAATTTCCATTTTTCCATTTTTTTTCATACCTTTAATAGGACTTTAGGTTTCCACTGTACTTTGACCTCAAAGCTTTGAATATGGGGTTAGATTGGAAATTTTTTGGGTAAATATTCAATTTTAAATTACAAACATAAATGATTTTTTCAATTTCCATTTTTCCATTTTTTTTCATACCTTTAATAGGACTTTAGGTTTCCACTGTACTTTGACCTCAAAGCTTGGAATATGGGGTTAGAGTGGAAATTTTTTGGGGTAATATTCATTTTTAAATTAGAAACATAAATGATTTTTTCAATTTCCATTTTTCCATTTTTTTTCATACCTTTAATAGGACTTTAGGTTTCCACTGTACTTTGACCTCAAAGCTTGGAATATGGGGTTAGAGTGGAAATTTTTTGGGGTAATATTCATTTTTAAATTAGAAACATAAATGATTTTTTCAATTTCCATTTTTCCATTTTTTTTCATACCTTTAATAGGACTTTAGGTTTCCACTGTACTTTGACCTCAAAGCTTTGAATACGGGGTTAGAGTGGAAATTTTTTAAGATAATATTCATTTTTAAATTAGAAACATAAATGATTTTTTCAATTTCCATTTTTTCATTTTTTTCATACCTTTAATAGGACTTTAGGTTTCCACTGTACTTTGACCTCAAAGCTTGGAATATGGGGTTAGAGTGGAAATTTTTTGGGGTAATATTCATTTTTAAATTAGAAACATAAATGATTTTTTCAATTTCCATTTTTCCATTTTTTTTCATACCTTTAATAAGACTTTAGGTTTCCACTGTACTTTGACCTCAAAGCTTTGAATATGGGGTTAGAGTGGAAATTTTTTGGGTAAATATTCAATTTTACATTACAAACATAAATGATTTTTTCAATTTCCATTTTTCCATTTTTTTTCATACCTTTAATAGGACTTTAGGTTTCCACTGTACTTTGACCTTAAAGCTTGGAATATGGGGTTAGAGTGGAAATTTTTTGGGATAATATTCATTTTTTAATTACAAACATAAATGATTTTTTCAATTTCCATTTTTCCATTTTTTTTCATACCTTTAATAGGACTTTAGGTTTCCACTGTACTTTGACCTCAAAGCTTTGAATATGGGGTTAGAGTGGAAATGTTTTGGGTAAATATTCAATTTTAAATTACAAACATAAATGATTTTTTCAATTTCCATTTTTCCATTTTTTTTCATACCTTTAATAGGACTTTAGGTTTCCACTGTACTTTGACCTCAAAGCTTGGAATATGGGGTTAGAGTGGAAATTTTTTGGGGTAATATTCATTTTTAAATTAGAAACATAAATGATTTTTTCAATTTCCATTTTTCCATTTTTTTTCATACCTTTAATAGGACTTTAGGTTTCCAATGTACTTTGACCTCAAAGCTTTGAATACGGGGTTAGAGTGGAAATTTTTTGGGATAATATTCATTTTTAAATCAGAAACATAAATGATTTTTTCAATTTCCATTTTTCCATTTTTTTTCATACCTTTAATAGGACTTTAGGTTTCCACTGTACTTTGACCTCAAAGCTTGGAATATGGGGTTAGAGTGGAAATTTTTTGGGGTAATATTCATATTTAAATTAGAAACATAAATGATTTTTTCAATTTCCATTTTTCCATTTTTTTTCATACCTTTAATAGGACTTTAGGTTTCCACTGTACTTTGACCTCAAAGCTTTGAATATGGGGTTAGAGTGGAAATTTTTTGGGTAAATATTCAATTTTAAATTACAAACATAAATGATTTTTTCAATTTCCATTTTTCCATTTTTTTTCATACCTTTAATAGGACTTTAGGTTTCCACTGTACTTTGACCTCAAAGCTTGGAATATGGGGTTAGAGTGGAAATTTTTTGGGGTAATATTCATTTTTGAATTAGAAACATAAATGATTTTTTCAATTTCCATTTTTCCATTTTTTTTCATACCTTTAATAGGACTTTAGGTTTCCACTGTACTTTGACCTCAAAGCTTTGAATACGGGGTTAGAGTGGAAATTTTTTGAGATAATATTCATTTTTAAATCAGAAACATAAATGATTTTTTCAATTTCCATTTTTCAATTTTTTTTCATACCTTTAATAGGACTTTAGGTTTCCACTGTACTTTGACCTCAAAGCTTGGAATATGGGGTTAGAGTGGAAATTTTTTGGGGTAATATTCATATTTAAATTAGAAACATAAATGATTTTTTCAATTTCCATTTTTCCATTTTTTTTCATACCTTTAATAAGACGTTAGGTTTCCACTGTACTTTGACCTCAAAGCTTTGAATATGGGGTTAGAGTGGAAATTTTTTGGGTAAATATTCAATTTTAAATTAGAAACATAAATGATTTTTTCAATTTCCATTTTTCCATTTTTTTTCATACCTTTAATAGGACTTTAGGTTTCCACTGTACTTTGACCTCAAAGCTTGGAATATGGGGTTAGAGTGGAAATTTTTTGGGATAATATTCATTTTTAAATTACAAACATAAATGATTTTTTCAATTTCCATTTTTCCATTTTTTTTCATACCTTTAATAGGACTTTAGGTTTCCACTGTACTTTGACCTCAAAGCTTGGAATATGGGGTTAGAGTGGAAATTTTTTGGGGTAATATTCATTTTTAAATTAGAAACATAAATGATTTTTTCAATTTCCATTTTTCCATTTTTTTTCATACCTTTAATAGGACTTTAGGTTTCCACTGTACTTTGACCTCAAAGCTTTGAATACGGGGTTAGAGTGGAAATTTTTTGGGATAATATTCATTTTTAAATCAGAAACATAAATGATTTTTTCAATTTCCATTTTTCCATTTTTTTTCATACCTTTAATAGGACTTTAGGTTTCCACTGTACTTTGACCTCAAAGCTTGGAATATGGGGTTAGAGTGGAAATTTTTTGGGGTAATATTCATATTTAAATTAGAAACATAAATGATTTTTTCAATTTCCATTTTTCCATTTTTTTTCATACCTTTAATAGGACTTTAGGTTTCCACTGTACTTTGACCTCAAAGCTTTGAATACGGGGTTAGAGTGGAAATTTTTTGAGATAATATTCATTTTTAAATCAGAAACATAAATGATTTTTTCAATTTCCATTTTTCAATTTTTTTTCATACCTTTAATAGGACTTTAGGTTTCCACTGTACTTTGACCTCAAAGCTTGGAATATGGGGTTAGAGTGGAAATTTTTTGGGGTAATATTCATATTTAAATTAGAAACATAAATGATTTTTTCAATTTCCATTTTTCCATTTTTTTTCATACCTTTAATAAGACGTTAGGTTTCCACTGTACTTTGACCTCAAAGCTTTGAATATGGGGTTAGAGTGGAAATTTTTTGGGTAAATATTCAATTTTAAATTAGAAACATAAATGATTTTTTCAATTTCCATTTTTCCATTTTTTTTCATACCTTTAATAGGACTTTAGGTTTCCACTGTACTTTGACCTCAAAGCTTGGAATATGGGGTTAGAGTGGAAATTTTTTGGGATAATATTCATTTTTAAATTACAAACATAAATGATTTTTTCAATTTCCATTTTTCCATTTTTTTTCATACCTTTAATAGGACTTTAGGTTTCCACTGTACTTTGACCTCAAAGCTTGGAATATGGGGTTAGAGTGGAAATTTTTTGGGGTAATATTCATTTTTAAATTAGAAACATAAATGATTTTTTCAATTTCCATTTTTCCATTTTTTTTCATACCTTTAATAGGACTTTAGGTTTCCACTGTACTTTGACCTCAAAGCTTTGAATACGGGGTTAGAGTGGAAATTTTTTGGGATAATATTCATTTTTAAATCAGAAACATAAATGATTTTTTCAATTTCCATTTTTCCATTTTTTTTCATACCTTTAATAGGACTTTAGGTTTCCACTGTACTTTGACCTCAAAGCTTGGAATATGGGGTTAGAGTGGAAATTTTTTGGGGTAATATTCATATTTAAATTAGAAACATAAATGATTTTTTCAATTTCCATTTTTCCATTTTTTTTCATACCTTTAATAAGACTTTAGGTTTCCACTGTACTTTGACCTCAAAGCTTTGAATATGGGGTTAGAGTGGAAATTTTTTGGGTAAATATTCAATTTTAAATTACAAACATAAATGATTTTTTCAATTTCCATTTTTCCATTTTTTTTCATACCTTTAATAGGACTTTAGGTTTCCAATGTACTTTGACCTCAAAGCTTGGAATATGGGGTTAGAGTGGAAATTTTTTGGGATAATATTCATTTTTAAATTACAAACATAAATGATTTTTTCAATTTCCATTTTTCCATTTTTTTTCATACCTTTAATAGGACTTTAGGTTTCCACTGTACTTTGACCTCAAAGCTTGGAATATGGGGTTAGAGTGGAAATTTTTTGGGGTAATATTCATTTTTAAATTAGAAACATAAATGATTTTTTCAATTTCCATTTTTCCATTTTTTTTCATACCTTTAATAGGACTTTAGGTTTCCACTGTACTTTGACCTCAAAGCTTTGAATATGGGGTTAGAGTGGAAATTTTTTGGGTAAATATTCATTTTTAAATTACAAACATAAATGTTTTTTTCAATTTCCATTTTTCCATTTTTTTTCATACCTTTAATAGGACTTTAGGTTTCCACTGTACTTTGACCTCAAAGCTTGGAATATGGGGTTAGAGTCGAAATTTTTTGGGGTAATATTCATTTTTAAATTACAAACATAAATGATTTTTTCAATTTCCATTTTTCCATTTTTTTTCATACCTTTAATAGGACTTTAGGTTTCCACTGTACTTTGACCTCAAAGCTTGGAATATGGGGTTTTCTGGTTTTTCCGGTTTTTTCTGGTTTTTTCCGGTTTTATCCGGTTTTATCCGGTTTTTTCCGGTTTTTTCTGGTTCTTGTTTTTCTGGTTTTTCTGGTTTTTCTGGTTAGGGTTAGGGTTAGGTTTAGGGTTTTCTGGTTTTTCCGGTTTTTTCTGGTTTTTTCCGGTTTTATCCGGTTTTTTCCGGTTTTTTCTGGTTCTTGTTTTTCTGGTTTTTCTGGTTTTACTAGTTAGGGTTAGGGTTAGGGTTAGGGTTTTCTGGTTTTTCCAGTTTTTTCTGGTTTTTTCCGGTTTTATCCGGTTTTATCCGGTTTTTTCAGGTTTTTTCTGGTTCTTGTTTTTCTGGTTTTTCTGGTTTTTCTGGTTAGGGTTAGGGTTAGGGTTAGGGTTTTCTGGTTTTTCCGGTTTTTTCTGGTTTTTTCCGGTTTTATCCGGTTTTTTCCGGTTTTTTCTGGTTCTTGTTTTTCTGGTTTTTCTGGTTTTTCTGGTTAGGGTTAGGGTTAGGGTTAGGGTTTTCTGGTTTTTTCCGGTTTTTTCTGGTTTTTTCCGGTTTTATCCGGTTTTTTCCGGTTTTTTCTGGTTCTTGTTTTTCTGGTTTTTCTGGTTTTTCTGGTTAGGGTTAGGGTTAGGGTTAGGGTTTTCTGGTTTTTCCGGTTTTTTCTGGTTTTTTCCGGTTTTATCCGGTTTTATCCGGTTTTTTCCGGTTTTTTCTGGTTCTTGTTTTTCTGGTTTTTCTGGTTTTTCTGGTTAGGGTTAGGGTTAGGGTTAGGGTTTTCTGGTTTTTCCGGTTTTTTCTGGTTTTTTCCGGTTTTATCCGGTTTTATCCGGTTTTTTCCGGTTTTTTCTGGTTCTTGATTTTCTGGTTTTTCTGGTTTTTCTTGTTAGGGTTAGGGTTAGGGTTAGGGTTTTCTGGTTTTTCCGGTTTTTTCTGGTTTTTTCCGGTTTTATCCGGTTTTTTCCGGTTTTTTCTGGTTCTTGTTTTTCTGGTTTTTCTGGTTAGGGCTAGGGTTAGGGTTAGGGTTTTCTGGTTTTTCCGGTTTTTTCTGGTTTTTTCCGGTTTTATCCGGTTTTATCCGGTTTTTTCCGGTTTTTTCTGGTTCTTGTTTTTCTGGTTTTTCTGGTTTTTCTGGTTAGGGTTAGGGTTAGGGTTAGGGTTTTCTGGTTTTTCCGGTTTTTTCTGGTTTTTTCCGGTTTTATCCGGTTTTTCCGGTTTTTTCTGGTTCTTGTTTTTCTGGTTTTTCTGGTTTTTCTGGTTAGGGTTAGGGTTAGGGTTAGGGTTTTCTGGTTTTTTCTGGTTTTTTCTGGTTTTTTCCGGTTTTATCCGGTTTTTTCCGGTTTTTTCTGGTTCTTGTTTTTCTGGTTTTTCTGGTTTTTCTGGTTAGGGTTAGGGTTAGGGTTAGGGTTTTCTAATTTTTCCGGTTTTTTCTGGTTTTTTCCGGTTTTATCCGGTTTTATCCGGTTTTTTCCGGTTTTTTCTGGTTCTTGTTTTTCTGGTTTTTCTGGTTTTTCTGGTTAGGGTTAGGGTTAGGGTTAGGGTTTTCTGGTTTTTCCGGTTTTTTCTGGTTTTTTCCGGTTTTATCCGGTTTTATCCGGTTTTTTCCGGTTTTTTCTGGTTCTTGTTTTTCTGGTTTTTTTGGTTTTTCTGGTTAGGGTTAGGGTTAGGGTTAGGGTTTTCTGGTTTTTCCGGTTTTTTCTGGTTTTTTCCTGTTTTATCCGGTTTTATCCGGTTTTTTCCGGGTTTTTCTGGTTTTTGTTTTTCTGGTTTTTCTGGTTTTTCTGGTTAGGGTTAGGGTTAGGGTTAGGGTTTTCTGGTTTTTCCGGTTTTTTCTGGTTTTTTCCGGTTTTATCCGGTTTTTTCCGGTTTTTTCTGGTTCTTGTTTTTCTTGTTTTTCTGGTTTTTCTGGTTAGGGTTAGGGTTAGGGTTAGGGTTTTCTGGTTTTTCCGGTTTTTTCTGGTTTTTTCCGGTTTTATCCGGTTTTATCCGGTTTTTTCCGGTTTTTTCTGGTTCTTGTTTTTCTGGTTTTTCTGGTTTTTCTGGTTAAGGTTAGGGTTAGGGTTAGGGTTTTCTGGTTTTTCCGGTTTTTTCTGGTTTTTTCCGGTTTTATCCGGTTTTTTCCGGTTTTTTCTGGTTCTTGTTTTTCTGGTTTTTCTGGTTTTTCTGGTTAGGGTTAAGGTTAGGGTTAGGGTTTTCTGGTTTTTCCGGTTTTTTCTGGTTTTTTCCGGTTTTATCCGGTTTTATCCGGTTTTTTCCGGTTTTTTCTGGTTCTTGTTTTTCTGGTTTTTCTGGTTTTTCTGGTTAGGGTTAGGGTTAGGGTTAGGGTTAGGGTTTTCTGGTTTTTCCGGTTTTTTCTGGTTTTTTCCGGTTTTATCCGGTTTTATCCGGTTTTTTCCGGTTTTTTCTGGTTCTTGTTTTTCTGGTTTTTCTGGTTTTTCTGGTTAGGGTTAGGGTTAGGGTTAGGGTTTTCTGGTTTTTCCGGTTTTTTCTGGTTTTTTCCGGTTTTATCCGGTTTTATCCGGTTTTTTCTGGTTCTTGTTTTTCTGGTTTTTCTGGTTTTTCTGGTTAGGGTTAGGGTTAGGGTTAGGGTTTTCTAATTTTTCCGGTTTTTTCTGGTTTTTTCCGGTTTTATCCGGTTTTATCCGGTTTTTTCCGGTTTTTTCTGGTTCTTGTTTTTCTGGTTTTTCTGGTTTTTCTGGTTAGGGTTAGGGTTAGGGTTAGGGTTTTCTGGTTTTTCCGGTTTTTTCTGGTTTTTTCCGGTTTTATCCGGTTTTTTCCGGTTTTTTCTGGTTCTTGTTTTTCTGGTTTTTCTGGTTTTTCTGGTTAGGGTTAGGGTTAGGGTTAGGGTTTTCTGGTTTTTCCGGTTTTTTCTGGTTTTTTCCGGTTTTATCCGGTTTTATCCGGTTTTTTCCGGTTTTTTCTGGTTCTTGTTTTTCTGGTTTTTCTGGTTTTTCTGGTTAGGGTTAGGGTTAGGGTTAGGGTTAGGGTTTTCTGGTTTTTCCGGTTTTTTCTGGTTTTTTCCGGTTTTATCCGGTTTTTTCCGGTTTTTTCTGGTTCTTGTTTTTCTGGTTTTTCTGGTTTTTCTGGTTAGGGTTAGGGTTAGGGTTAGGGTTTTCTGGTTTTTCCGGTTTTTTCTGGTTTTTTCCGGTTTTATCCGGTTTTTTCCGGTTTTTTCTGGTTCTTGTTTTTCTGGTTTTTCTGGTTTTTCTGGTTAGGGTTAGGGTTAGGGTTAGGGTTTTCTGGTTTTTCCGGTTTTTTCTGGTTTTTTCCGGTTTTATCCGGTTTTATCCGGTTTTTTCCGGTTTTTTCTGGTTCTTGTTTTTCTGGTTTTTCTGGTTTTTCTGGTTAGGGTTAGGGTTAGGGTTAGGGTTAGGGTTTTCTGGTTTTTCCGGTTTTTTCTGGTTTTTTCCGGTTTTATCCGGTTTTTTCCGGTTTTTTCTGGTTCTTGTTTTTCTGGTTTTTCTGGTTTTTCTGGTTAGGGTTAGGGTTAGGGTTAGGGTTTTCTGGTTTTTCCGGTTTTTTCTGTTTTTTTCCGGTTTTATCCGGTTTTATCCGGTTTTTTCCGGTTTTTTCTGGTTCTTGTTTTTCTGGTTTTTCTGGTTTTTCTGGTTAGGGTTAGGGTTAGGGTTAGGGTTTTCTGGTTTTTCCGGTTTTTTCTGGTTTTTTCCGGTTTTATCCGGTTTTATCCGGTTTTTTCCGGTTTTTTCTGGTTCTTGTTTTTCTGGTTTTTCTGGTTTTTCTGGTTAGGGTTAGGGTTAGGGTTAGGGTTTTCTAATTTTTCCGGTTTTTTCTGGTTTTTTCCGGTTTTATCCGGTTTTATCCGGTTTTTTCCGGTTTTTTCTGGTTCTTGTTTTTCTGGTTTTTCTGGTTTTTCTGGTTAGGGTTAGGGTTAGGGTTAGGGTTTTCTGGTTTTTCCGGTTTTTTCTGGTTTTTTCCGGTTTTATCCGGTTTTTTCCGGTTTTTTCTGGTTCTTGTTTTTCTGGTTTTTCTGGTTTTTCTGGTTAGGGTTAGGGTTAGGGTTAGGGTTTTCTGGTTTTTCCGGTTTTTTCTGGTTTTTTCCGGTTTTATCCGGTTTTATCCGGTTTTTTCCGGTTTTTTCTGGTTCTTGTTTTTCTGGTTTTTCTGGTTTTTCTGGTTATGGTTAGGGTTAGGGTTAGGGTTTTCTGGTTTTTCCGGTTTTTTCTGGTTTTTTCCGGTTTTATCCGGTTTTATCCGGTTTTTTCCGGTTTTTTCTGGTTCTTGTTTTTCTGGTTTTTCTGGTTTTTCTGGTTAGGGTTAGGGTTAGGGTTAGGGTTTTCTGGTTTTTCCGGTTTTTTCTGTTTTTTTCCGGTTTTATCCGGTTTTATCCGGTTTTTTCCGGTTTTTTCTGGTTCTTGTTTTTCTGGTTTTTCTGGTTTTTCTGGTTAGGGTTAGGGTTAGGGTTAGGGTTTTCTGGTTTTTCCGGTTTTTTCTGGTTTTTTCCGGTTTTATCCGGTTTTATCCGGTTTTTTCCGGTTTTTTCTGGTTCTTGTTTTTCTGGTTTTTCTGGTTTTTCTGGTTAGGGTTAGGGTTAGGGTTAGGGTTTTCTAATTTTTCCGGTTTTTTCTGGTTTTTTCCGGTTTTATCCGGTTTTATCCGGTTTTTTCCGGTTTTTTCTGGTTCTTGTTTTTCTGGTTTTTCTGGTTTTTCTGGTTAGGGTTAGGGTTAGGGTTAGGGTTTTCTGGTTTTTCCGGTTTTTTCTGGTTTTTTCCGGTTTTATCCGGTTTTTTCCGGTTTTTTCTGGTTCTTGTTTTTCTGGTTTTTCTGGTTTTTCTGGTTAGGGTTAGGGTTAGGGTTAGGGTTTTCTGGTTTTTCCGGTTTTTTCTGGTTTTTTCCGGTTTTATCCGGTTTTATCCGGTTTTTTCCGGTTTTTTCTGGTTCTTGTTTTTCTGGTTTTTCTGGTTTTTCTGGTTATGGTTAGGGTTAGGGTTAGGGTTTTCTGGTTTTTCCGGTTTTTTCTGGTTTTTTCCGGTTTTATCCGGTTTTATCCGGTTTTTTCCGGTTTTTTCTGGTTCTTGTTTTTCTGGTTTTTCTGGTTTTTCTGGTTAGGGTTAGGGTTAGGGTTAGGGTTTTCTGGTTTTTCCGGTTTTTTCTGGTTTTTTCCGGTTTTATCCGGTTTTTTCCGGTTTTTTCTGGTTCTTGTTTTTCTGGTTTTTCTGGTTTTTCTGGTTAGGGTTAGGGTTAGGGTTAGGGTTTTCTGGTTTTTCCGGTTTTTTCTGGTTTTTTCCGGTTTTATCCGGTTTTATCCGGTTTTTTCCGGTTTTTTCTCGTTCTTGTTTTTCTGGTTTTTCTGGTTTTTCTGGTTATGGTTAGGGTTAGGGTTAGGGTTTTCTGGTTTTTCCGGTTTTTTCTGGTTTTTTCCGGTTTTATCCGGTTTTATCCGGTTTTTTCCGGTTTTTTCTGGTTCTTGTTTTTCTGGTTTTTCTGGTTTTTCTGGTTAGGGTTAGGGTTAGGATTAGGGTTTTCTGGTTTTTCCGGTTTTTTCTGGTTTTTTCCGGTTTTATCCGGTTTTATCCGGTTTTTTCCGGTTTTTTCTGGTTCTTGTTTTTCTGGTTTTTCTGGTTTATCTGGTTTTTCTGGTTAGGGTTAGGGTTAGGGTTAGGGTTTTCTGGTTTTTCCGGTTTTTTCTGGTTTTTTCCGGTTTTATCCGGTTTTATCCGGTTTTTTCCGGTTTTTTCTGGTTCTTGTTTTTCTGGTTTTTCTGGTTTTTCTGGTTAGGGTTAGGGTTAGGGTTAGGGTTAGGCTTTTCTGGTTTTTCCGGTTTTTTCTGGTTTTTTCCGGTTTTATCCGGTTTTATCCGGTTTTTTCCGGTTTTTTCTGGTTCTTGTTTTTCTGGTTTTTCTGGTTTTTCTGGTTAGGGTTAGGGTTAGGGTTAGGGTTTTCTGGTTTTTCCGGTTTTTTCTGGTTTTTTCCGGTTTTATCCGGTTTTTTCCGGTTTTTTCTGGTTCTTGTTTTTCTGGTTTTTCTGGTTTTTCTGGTTAGGGTTAGGGTTAGGGTTAGGGTTTTCTGGTTTTTCCGTTTTTTTCTGGTTTTTTACGGTTTTATCCGGTTTTATCCGGTTTTTTCCGGGTTTTTCTGGTTTTTGTTTTTCTGGTTTTTCTGGTTTTTCTGGTTAGGGTTAGGGTTAGGGTTAGGGTTTTCTGGTTTTTCCGGTTTTTTCTGGTTTTTTCCGGTTTTATCCGGTTTTTTCCGGTTTTTTCTGGTTCTTGTTTTTCTGGTTTTTCTGGTTTTTCTGGTTAGGGTTAGGGTTAGGGTTAGGGTTTTCTGGTTTTTCCGGTTTTTTCTGGTTTTTTCCGGTTTTATCCGGTTTTTTCCGGTTTTTTCTGGTTCTTGTTTTTCTGGTTTTTCTGGTTTTTCTGGTTAGGGTTAGGGTTAGGGTTTTCTGGTTTTTCCGGTTTTTTCTGGTTTTTTCCGGTTTTATCCGGTTTTTTCCGGTTTTTTCTGGTTCTTGTTTTTCTGGTTTTTCTGGTTTTTCTGGTTAGGGTTAAGGTTAGGGTTAGGGTTTTCTGGTTTTTCCGGTTTTTTCTGGTTTTTTCCGGTTTTATCCGGTTTTATCCGGTTTTTTCCGGTTTTTTCTGGTTCTTGTTTTTCTGGTTTTTCTGGTTTTTCTGGTTAGGGTTAGGGTTAGGGTTAGGGTTTTCTGGTTTTTCCGGTTTTTTCTGGTTTTTTCCGGTTTTATCCGGTTTTTTCCGGTTTTTTCTGGTTCTTGTTTTTCTGGTTTTTCTGGTTTTTCTGGTTAGGGTTAGGGTTAGGGTTAGGGTTTTCTGGTTTTTCCGGTTTTTTCTGGTTTTTTCCGGTTTTATCCGGTTTTATCCGGTTTTTTCCGGTTTTTTCTGGTTCTTGTTTTTCTGGTTTTTCTGGTTTTTCTGGTTAGGGTTAGGGTTAGGGTTAGGGTTTTCTAATTTTTCCGGTTTTTTCTGGTTTTTTCCGGTTTTATCCGGTTTTATCCGGTTTTTTCCGGTTTTTTCTGGTTCTTGTTTTTCTGGTTTTTCTGGTTTTTCTGGTTAGGGTTAGGGTTAGGGTTAGGGTTTTCTGGTTTTTCCGGTTTTTTCTGGTTTTTTCCGGTTTTATCCGGTTTTTTCCGGTTTTTTCTGGTTCTTGTTTTTCTGGTTTTTCTGGTTTTTCTGGTTAGGGTTAGGGTTAGGGTTAGGGTTTTCTGGTTTTTCCGGTTTTTTCTGGTTTTTTCCGGTTTTATCCGGTTTTATCCGGTTTTTTCCGGTTTTTTCTGGTTCTTGTTTTTCTGGTTTTTCTGGTTTATCTGGTTTTTCTGGTTAGGGTTAGGGTTAGGGTTAGGGTTTTCTGGTTTTTCCGGTTTTTTCTGGTTTTTTCCGGTTTTATCCGGTTTTATCCGGTTTTTTCCGGTTTTTTCTGGTTCTTGTTTTTCTGGTTTTTCTGGTTTTTCTGGTTAGGGTTAGGGTTAGGGTTAGGGTTAGGGTTTTCTGGTTTTTCCGGTTTTTTCTGGTTTTTTCCGGTTTTATCCGGTTTTATCCGGTTTTTTCCGGTTTTTTCTGGTTCTTGTTTTTCTGGTTTTTCTGGTTTTTCTGGTTAGGGTTAGGGTTAGGGTTAGGGTTTTCTGGTTTTTCCGGTTTTTTCTGGTTTTTTCCGGTTTTATCCGGTTTTATCCGGTTTTTTCTGGTTCTTGTTTTTCTGGTTTTTCTGGTTTTTCTGGTTAGGGTTAGGGTTAGGGTTAGGGTTTTCTAATTTTTCCGGTTTTTTCTGGTTTTTTCCGGTTTTATCCGGTTTTATCCGGTTTTTTCCGGTTTTTTCTGGTTCTTGTTTTTCTGGTTTTTCTGGTTTTTCTGGTTAGGGTTAGAGTTAGGGTTAGGGTTTTCTGGTTTTTCCGGTTTTTTCTGGTTTTTTCCGGTTTTATCCGGTTTTTTCCGGTTTTTTCTGGTTCTTGTTTTTCTGGTTTTTCTGGTTTTTCTGGTTAGGGTTAGGGTTAGGGTTAGGGTTTTCTGGTTTTTCCGGTTTTTTCTGGTTTTTTCCGGTTTTATCCGGTTTTATCCGGTTTTTTCCGGTTTTTTCTGGTTCTTGTTTTTCTGGTTTTTCTGGTTTTTCTGGTTAGGGTTAGGGTTAGGGTTAGGGTTAGGGTTTTCTGGTTTTTCCGGTTTTTTCTGGTTTTTTCCGGTTTTATCCGGTTTTATCCGGTTTTTCCGGTTTTTTCTGGTTCTTGTTTTTCTGGTTTTTCTGGTTTTTCTGGTTAGGGTTAGGGTTAGGGTTAGGGTTTTCTGGTTTTTCCGGTTTTTTCTGGTTTTTTCCGGTTTTATCCGGTTTTTTCCGGTTTTTTCTGGTTCTTGTTTTTCTGGTTTTTCTGGTTTTTCTGGTTAGGGTTAGGGTTAGGGTTAGGGTTTTCTGGTTTTTCCGGTTTTTTCTGGTTTTTTCCGGTTTTATCCGGTTTTATCCGGTTTTTTCCGGTTTTTTCTGGTTCTTGTTTTTCTGGTTTTTCTGGTTTTTCTGGTTAGGGTTAGGGTTAGGGTTAGGGTTTTCTGGTTTTTCCGGTTTTTTCTGGTTTTTTCCGGTTTTATCCGGTTTTATCCGGTTTTTTCCGGTTTTTTCTGGTTCTTGTTTTTCTGGTTTTTCTGGTTTTTCTGGTTAGGGTTAGGGTTAGGGTTAGGGTTTTCTAATTTTTCCGGTTTTTTCTGGTTTTTTCCGGTTTTATCCGGTTTTTTCCGGTTTTTTCTGGTTCTTGTTTTTCTGGTTTTTCTGGTTTTTCTGGTTAGGGTTAGGGTTAGGGTTAGGGTTTTCTGGTTTTTCCGGTTTTTTCTGGTTTTTTCCGGTTTTATCCGGTTTTATCCGGTTTTTTCCGGTTTTTTCTGGTTCTTGTTTTTCTGGTTTTTCTGGTTTTTCTGGTTATGGTTAGGGTTAGGGTTAGGGTTTTCTGGTTTTACCGGTTTTTTCTGGTTTTTTCCGGTTTTATCCGGTTTTATCCGGTTTTTTCCGGTTTTTTCTGGTTCTTGTTTTTCTGGTTTTTCTGGTTTTTCTGGTTAGGGTTAGGGTTAGGGTTAGGGTTTTCTGGTTTTTCCGGTTTTTTCTGGTTTTTTCCGGTTTTATCCGGTTTTTTCCGGTTTTTTCTGGTTCTTGTTTTTCTGGTTTTTCTGGTTTTTCTGGTTAGGGTTAGGGTTAGGGTTAGGGTTTTCTGGTTTTTCCGGTTTTTTCTGGTTTTTTCCGGTTTTATCCGGTTTTATCCGGTTTTTTCCGGTTTTTTCTGGTTCTTGTTTTTCTGGTTTTTCTGGTTTTTCTGGTTATGGTTAGGGTTAGGGTTAGGGTTTTCTGGTTTTTCCGGTTTTTTCTGGTTTTTTCCGGTTTTATCCGGTTTTATCCGGTTTTTTCTGGTTTTTTCTGGTTCTTGTTTTTCTGGTTTTTCTGGTTTTTCTGGTTAGGGTTAGGGTTAGGATTAGGGTTTTCTGGTTTTTCCGGTTTTTTCTGGTTTTTTCCGGTTTTATCCGGTTTTATCCGGTTTTTTCCGGTTTTTTCTGGTTCTTGTTTTTCTGGTTTTTCTGGTTTATCTGGTTTTTCTGGTTAGGGTTAGGGTTAGGGTTAGGGTTTTCTGGTTTTTCCGGTTTTTTCTGGTTTTTTCCGGTTTTATCCGGTTTTATCCGGTTTTTTCCGGTTTTTTCTGGTTCTTGTTTTTCTGGTTTTTCTGGTTTTTCTGGTTAGGGTTAGGGTTAGGGTTAGGGTTTTCTAATTTTTCCGGTTTTTTCTGGTTTTTTCCGGTTTTATCCGGTTTTATCCGGTTTTTTCCGGTTTTTTCTGGTTCTTGTTTTTCTGGTTTTTCTGGTTTTTCTGGTTAGGGTTAGGGTTAGGGTTAGGGTTTTCTGGTTTTTCCGGTTTTTTCTGGTTTTTTCCGGTTTTATCCGGTTTTATCCGGTTTTTTCCGGTTTTTTCTGGTTCTTGTTTTTCTGGTTTTTCTGGTTTTTCTGGTTAGGGTTAGGGTTAGGGTTAGGGTTTTCTAATTTTTCCGGTTTTTTCTGGTTTTTTCCGGTTTTATCCGGTTTTTTCCGGTTTTTTCTGGTTCTTGTTTTTCTGGTTTTTCTGGTTTTTCTGGTTAGGGTTAGGGTTAGGGTTAGGGTTTTCTGGTTTTTCCGGTTTTTTCTGGTTTTTTCCGGTTTTATCCGGTTTTATCCGGTTTTTTCCGGTTTTTTCTGGTTCTTGTTTTTCTGGTTTTTCTGGTTTTTCTGGTTATGGTTAGGGTTAGGGTTAGGGTTTTCTGGTTTTACCGGTTTTTTCTGGTTTTTTCCGGTTTTATCCGGTTTTATCCGGTTTTTTCCGGTTTTTTCTGGTTCTTGTTTTTCTGGTTTTTCTGGTTTTTCTGGTTAGGGTTAGGGTTAGGGTTAGGGTTTTCTGGTTTTTCCGGTTTTTTCTGGTTTTTTCCGGTTTTATCCGGTTTTTTCCGGTTTTTTCTGGTTCTTGTTTTTCTGGTTTTTCTGGTTTTTCTGGTTAGGGTTAGGGTTAGGGTTAGGGTTTTCTGGTTTTTCCGGTTTTTTCTGGTTTTTTCCGGTTTTATCCGGTTTTATCCGGTTTTTTCCGGTTTTTTCTGGTTCTTGTTTTTCTGGTTTTTCTGGTTTTTCTGGTTATGGTTAGGGTTAGGGTTAGGGTTTTCTGGTTTTTCCGGTTTTTTCTGGTTTTTTCCGGTTTTATCCGGTTTTATCCGGTTTTTTCTGGTTTTTTCTGGTTCTTGTTTTTCTGGTTTTTCTGGTTTTTCTGGTTAGGGTTAGGGTTAGGGTTAGGGTTTTCTGGTTTTTCCGGTTTTTTCTGGTTTTTTCCGGTTTTATCCGGTTTTATCCGGTTTTTTCCGGTTTTTTCTGGTTCTTGTTTTTCTGGTTTTTCTGGTTTTTCTGGTTATGGTTAGGGTTAGGGTTAGGGTTTTCTGGTTTTACCGGTTTTTTCTGGTTTTTTCCGGTTTTATCCGGTTTTATCCGGTTTTTTCCGGTTTTTTCTGGTTCTTGTTTTTCTGGTTTTTCTGGTTTTTCTGGTTAGGGTTAGGGTTAGGGTTAGGGTTTTCTGGTTTTTCCGGTTTTTTCTGGTTTTTTCCGGTTTTATCCGGTTTTTTCCGGTTTTTTCTGGTTCTTGTTTTTCTGGTTTTTCTGGTTTTTCTGGTTAGGGTTAGGGTTAGGGTTAGGGTTTTCTGGTTTTTCCGGTTTTTTCTGGTTTTTTCCGGTTTTATCCGGTTTTATCCGGTTTTTTCCGGTTTTTTCTGGTTCTTGTTTTTCTGGTTTTTCTGGTTTTTCTGGTTATGGTTAGGGTTAGGGTTAGGGTTTTCTGGTTTTTCCGGTTTTTTCTGGTTTTTTCCGGTTTTATCCGGTTTTATCCGGTTTTTTCCGGTTTTTTCTGGTTCTTGTTTTTCTGGTTTTTCTGGTTTTTCTGGTTAGGGTTAGGGTTAGGATTAGGGTTTTCTGGTTTTTCCGGTTTTTTCTGGTTTTTTCCGGTTTTATCCGGTTTTATCCGGTTTTTTCCGGTTTTTTCTGGTTCTTGTTTTTCTGGTTTTTCTGGTTTATCTGGTTTTTCTGGTTAGGGTTAGGGTTAGGGTTAGGGTTTTCTGGTTTTTCCGGTTTTTTCTGGTTTTTTCCGGTTTTATCCGGTTTTATCCGGTTTTTTCCGGTTTTTTCTGGTTCTTGTTTTTCTGGTTTTTCTGGTTTTTCTGGTTAGGGTTAGGGTTAGGGTTAGGGTTTTCTAATTTTTCCGGTTTTTTCTGGTTTTTTCCGGTTTTATCCGGTTTTATCCGGTTTTTTCCGGTTTTTTCTGGTTCTTGTTTTTCTGGTTTTTCTGGTTTTTCTGGTTAGGGTTAGGGTTAGGGTTAGGGTTTTCTGGTTTTTCCGGTTTTTTCTGGTTTTTTCCGGTTTTATCCGGTTTTATCCGGTTTTTTCCGGTTTTTTCTGGTTCTTGTTTTTCTGGTTTTTCTGGTTTTTCTGGTTAGGGTTAGGGTTAGGGTTAGGGTTTTCTAATTTTTCCGGTTTTTTCTGGTTTTTTCCGGTTTTATCCGGTTTTTTCCGGTTTTTTCTGGTTCTTGTTTTTCTGGTTTTTCTGGTTTTTCTGGTTAGGGTTAGGGTTAGGGTTAGGGTTTTCTGGTTTTTCCGGTTTTTTCTGGTTTTTTCCGGTTTTATCCGGTTTTATCCGGTTTTTTCCGGTTTTTTCTGGTTCTTGTTTTTCTGGTTTTTCTGGTTTTTCTGGTTATGGTTAGGGTTAGGGTTAGGGTTTTCTGGTTTTACCGGTTTTTTCTGGTTTTTTCCGGTTTTATCCGGTTTTATCCGGTTTTTTCCGGTTTTTTCTGGTTCTTGTTTTTCTGGTTTTTCTGGTTTTTCTGGTTAGGGTTAGGGTTAGGGTTAGGGTTTTCTGGTTTTTCCGGTTTTTTCTGGTTTTTTCCGGTTTTATCCGGTTTTTTCCGGTTTTTTCTGGTTCTTGTTTTTCTGGTTTTTCTGGTTTTTCTGGTTAGGGTTAGGGTTAGGGTTAGGGTTTTCTGGTTTTTCCGGTTTTTTCTGGTTTTTTCCGGTTTTATCCGGTTTTATCCGGTTTTTTCCGGTTTTTTCTGGTTCTTGTTTTTCTGGTTTTTCTGGTTTTTCTGGTTATGGTTAGGGTTAGGGTTAGGGTTTTCTGGTTTTTCCGGTTTTTTCTGGTTTTTTCCGGTTTTATCCGGTTTTATCCGGTTTTTTCTGGTTTTTTCTGGTTCTTGTTTTTCTGGTTTTTCTGGTTTTTCTGGTTAGGGTTAGGGTTAGGGTTAGGGTTTTCTGGTTTTTCCGGTTTTTTCTGGTTTTTTCCGGTTTTATCCGGTTTTATCCGGTTTTTTCCGGTTTTTTCTGGTTCTTGTTTTTCTGGTTTTTCTGGTTTTTCTGGTTATGGTTAGGGTTAGGGTTAGGGTTTTCTGGTTTTACCGGTTTTTTCTGGTTTTTTCCGGTTTTATCCGGTTTTATCCGGTTTTTTCCGGTTTTTTCTGGTTCTTGTTTTTCTGGTTTTTCTGGTTTTTCTGGTTAGGGTTAGGGTTAGGGTTAGGGTTTTCTGGTTTTTCCGGTTTTTTCTGGTTTTTTCCGGTTTTATCCGGTTTTTTCCGGTTTTTTCTGGTTCTTGTTTTTCTGGTTTTTCTGGTTTTTCTGGTTAGGGTTAGGGTTAGGGTTAGGGTTTTCTGGTTTTTCCGGTTTTTTCTGGTTTTTTCCGGTTTTATCCGGTTTTATCCGGTTTTTTCCGGTTTTTTCTGGTTCTTGTTTTTCTGGTTTTTCTGGTTTTTCTGGTTATGGTTAGGGTTAGGGTTAGGGTTTTCTGGTTTTTCCGGTTTTTTCTGGTTTTTTCCGGTTTTATCCGGTTTTATCCGGTTTTTTCCGGTTTTTTCTGGTTCTTGTTTTTCTGGTTTTTCTGGTTTTTCTGGTTAGGGTTAGGGTTAGGGTTAGGGTTTTCTGGTTTTTCCGGTTTTTTCTGGTTTTTTCCGGTTTTATCCGGTTTTTTCCGGTTTTTTCTGGTTCTTGTTTTTCTGGTTTTTCTGGTTTTTCTGGTTAGGGTTAGGGTTAGGGTTAGGGTTTTCTGGTTTTTCCGGTTTTTTCTGGTTTTTTCCGGTTTTATCCGGTTTTATCCGGTTTTTTCCGGTTTTTTCTCGTTCTTGTTTTTCTGGTTTTTCTGGTTTTTCTGGTTATGGTTAGGGTTAGGGTTAGGGTTTTCTGGTTTTTCCGGTTTTTTCTGGTTTTTTCCGGTTTTATCCGGTTTTATCCGGTTTTTTCCGGTTTTTTCTGGTTCTTGTTTTTCTGGTTTTTCTGGTTTTTCTGGTTAGGGTTAGGGTTAGGATTAGGGTTTTCTGGTTTTTCCGGTTTTTTCTGGTTTTTTCCGGTTTTATCCGGTTTTATCCGGTTTTTTCCGGTTTTTTCTGGTTCTTGTTTTTCTGGTTTTTCTGGTTTATCTGGTTTTTCTGGTTAGGGTTAGGGTTAGGGTTAGGGTTTTCTGGTTTTTCCGGTTTTTTCTGGTTTTTTCCGGTTTTATCCGGTTTTATCCGGTTTTTTCCGGTTTTTTCTGGTTCTTGTTTTTCTGGTTTTTCTGGTTTTTCTGGTTAGGGTTAGGGTTAGGGTTAGGGTTAGGCTTTTCTGGTTTTTCCGGTTTTTTCTGGTTTTTTCCGGTTTTATCCGGTTTTATCCGGTTTTTTCCGGTTTTTTCTGGTTCTTGTTTTTCTGGTTTTTCTGGTTTTTCTGGTTAGGGTTAGGGTTAGGGTTAGGGTTTTCTGGTTTTTCCGGTTTTTTCTGGTTTTTTCCGGTTTTATCCGGTTTTTTCCGGTTTTTTCTGGTTCTTGTTTTTCTGGTTTTTCTGGTTTTTCTGGTTAGGGTTAGGGTTAGGGTTAGGGTTTTCTGGTTTTTCCGTTTTTTTCTGGTTTTTTACGGTTTTATCCGGTTTTATCCGGTTTTTTCCGGGTTTTTCTGGTTTTTGTTTTTCTGGTTTTTCTGGTTTTTCTGGTTAGGGTTAGGGTTAGGGTTAGGGTTTTCTGGTTTTTCCGGTTTTTTCTGGTTTTTTCCGGTTTTATCCGGTTTTTTCCGGTTTTTTCTGGTTCTTGTTTTTCTGGTTTTTCTGGTTTTTCTGGTTAGGGTTAGGGTTAGGGTTAGGGTTTTCTGGTTTTTCCGGTTTTTTCTGGTTTTTTCCGGTTTTATCCGGTTTTTTCCGGTTTTTTCTGGTTCTTGTTTTTCTGGTTTTTCTGGTTTTTCTGGTTAGGGTTAGGGTTAGGGTTTTCTGGTTTTTCCGGTTTTTTCTGGTTTTTTCCGGTTTTATCCGGTTTTTTCCGGTTTTTTCTGGTTCTTGTTTTTCTGGTTTTTCTGGTTTTTCTGGTTAGGGTTAAGGTTAGGGTTAGGGTTTTCTGGTTTTTCCGGTTTTTTCTGGTTTTTTCCGGTTTTATCCGGTTTTATCCGGTTTTTTCCGGTTTTTTCTGGTTCTTGTTTTTCTGGTTTTTCTGGTTTTTCTGGTTAGGGTTAGGGTTAGGGTTAGGGTTTTCTGGTTTTTCCGGTTTTTTCTGGTTTTTTCCGGTTTTATCCGGTTTTTTCCGGTTTTTTCTGGTTCTTGTTTTTCTGGTTTTTCTGGTTTTTCTGGTTAGGGTTAGGGTTAGGGTTAGGGTTTTCTGGTTTTTCCGGTTTTTTCTGGTTTTTTCCGGTTTTATCCGGTTTTATCCGGTTTTTTCCGGTTTTTTCTGGTTCTTGTTTTTCTGGTTTTTCTGGTTTTTCTGGTTAGGGTTAGGGTTAGGGTTAGGGTTTTCTAATTTTTCCGGTTTTTTCTGGTTTTTTCCGGTTTTATCCGGTTTTATCCGGTTTTTTCCGGTTTTTTCTGGTTCTTGTTTTTCTGGTTTTTCTGGTTTTTCTGGTTAGGGTTAGGGTTAGGGTTAGGGTTTTCTGGTTTTTCCGGTTTTTTCTGGTTTTTTCCGGTTTTATCCGGTTTTTTCCGGTTTTTTCTGGTTCTTGTTTTTCTGGTTTTTCTGGTTTTTCTGGTTAGGGTTAGGGTTAGGGTTAGGGTTTTCTGGTTTTTCCGGTTTTTTCTGGTTTTTTCCGGTTTTATCCGGTTTTATCCGGTTTTTTCCGGTTTTTTCTGGTTCTTGTTTTTCTGGTTTTTCTGGTTTATCTGGTTTTTCTGGTTAGGGTTAGGGTTAGGGTTAGGGTTTTCTGGTTTTTCCGGTTTTTTCTGGTTTTTTCCGGTTTTATCCGGTTTTATCCGGTTTTTTCCGGTTTTTTCTGGTTCTTGTTTTTCTGGTTTTTCTGGTTTTTCTGGTTAGGGTTAGGGTTAGGGTTAGGGTTAGGGTTTTCTGGTTTTTCCGGTTTTTTCTGGTTTTTTCCGGTTTTATCCGGTTTTATCCGGTTTTTTCCGGTTTTTTCTGGTTCTTGTTTTTCTGGTTTTTCTGGTTTTTCTGGTTAGGGTTAGGGTTAGGGTTAGGGTTTTCTGGTTTTTCCGGTTTTTTCTGGTTTTTTCCGGTTTTATCCGGTTTTATCCGGTTTTTTCTGGTTCTTGTTTTTCTGGTTTTTCTGGTTTTTCTGGTTAGGGTTAGGGTTAGGGTTAGGGTTTTCTAATTTTTCCGGTTTTTTCTGGTTTTTTCCGGTTTTATCCGGTTTTATCCGGTTTTTTCCGGTTTTTTCTGGTTCTTGTTTTTCTGGTTTTTCTGGTTTTTCTGGTTAGGGTTAGAGTTAGGGTTAGGGTTTTCTGGTTTTTCCGGTTTTTTCTGGTTTTTTCCGGTTTTATCCGGTTTTTTCCGGTTTTTTCTGGTTCTTGTTTTTCTGGTTTTTCTGGTTTTTCTGGTTAGGGTTAGGGTTAGGGTTAGGGTTTTCTGGTTTTTCCGGTTTTTTCTGGTTTTTTCCGGTTTTATCCGGTTTTATCCGGTTTTTTCCGGTTTTTTCTGGTTCTTGTTTTTCTGGTTTTTCTGGTTTTTCTGGTTAGGGTTAGGGTTAGGGTTAGGGTTAGGGTTTTCTGGTTTTTCCGGTTTTTTCTGGTTTTTTCCGGTTTTATCCGGTTTTATCCGGTTTTTCCGGTTTTTTCTGGTTCTTGTTTTTCTGGTTTTTCTGGTTTTTCTGGTTAGGGTTAGGGTTAGGGTTAGGGTTTTCTGGTTTTTCCGGTTTTTTCTGGTTTTTTCCGGTTTTATCCGGTTTTTTCCGGTTTTTTCTGGTTCTTGTTTTTCTGGTTTTTCTGGTTTTTCTGGTTAGGGTTAGGGTTAGGGTTAGGGTTTTCTGGTTTTTCCGGTTTTTTCTGGTTTTTTCCGGTTTTATCCGGTTTTATCCGGTTTTTTCCGGTTTTTTCTGGTTCTTGTTTTTCTGGTTTTTCTGGTTTTTCTGGTTAGGGTTAGGGTTAGGGTTAGGGTTTTCTGGTTTTTCCGGTTTTTTCTGGTTTTTTCCGGTTTTATCCGGTTTTATCCGGTTTTTTCCGGTTTTTTCTGGTTCTTGTTTTTCTGGTTTTTCTGGTTTTTCTGGTTAGGGTTAGGGTTAGGGTTAGGGTTTTCTAATTTTTCCGGTTTTTTCTGGTTTTTTCCGGTTTTATCCGGTTTTTTCCGGTTTTTTCTGGTTCTTGTTTTTCTGGTTTTTCTGGTTTTTCTGGTTAGGGTTAGGGTTAGGGTTAGGGTTTTCTGGTTTTTCCGGTTTTTTCTGGTTTTTTCCGGTTTTATCCGGTTTTATCCGGTTTTTTCCGGTTTTTTCTGGTTCTTGTTTTTCTGGTTTTTCTGGTTTTTCTGGTTATGGTTAGGGTTAGGGTTAGGGTTTTCTGGTTTTACCGGTTTTTTCTGGTTTTTTCCGGTTTTATCCGGTTTTATCCGGTTTTTTCCGGTTTTTTCTGGTTCTTGTTTTTCTGGTTTTTCTGGTTTTTCTGGTTAGGGTTAGGGTTAGGGTTAGGGTTTTCTGGTTTTTCCGGTTTTTTCTGGTTTTTTCCGGTTTTATCCGGTTTTTTCCGGTTTTTTCTGGTTCTTGTTTTTCTGGTTTTTCTGGTTTTTCTGGTTAGGGTTAGGGTTAGGGTTAGGGTTTTCTGGTTTTTCCGGTTTTTTCTGGTTTTTTCCGGTTTTATCCGGTTTTATCCGGTTTTTTCCGGTTTTTTCTGGTTCTTGTTTTTCTGGTTTTTCTGGTTTTTCTGGTTATGGTTAGGGTTAGGGTTAGGGTTTTCTGGTTTTTCCGGTTTTTTCTGGTTTTTTCCGGTTTTATCCGGTTTTATCCGGTTTTTTCTGGTTTTTTCTGGTTCTTGTTTTTCTGGTTTTTCTGGTTTTTCTGGTTAGGGTTAGGGTTAGGATTAGGGTTTTCTGGTTTTTCCGGTTTTTTCTGGTTTTTTCCGGTTTTATCCGGTTTTATCCGGTTTTTTCCGGTTTTTTCTGGTTCTTGTTTTTCTGGTTTTTCTGGTTTATCTGGTTTTTCTGGTTAGGGTTAGGGTTAGGGTTAGGGTTTTCTGGTTTTTCCGGTTTTTTCTGGTTTTTTCCGGTTTTATCCGGTTTTATCCGGTTTTTTCCGGTTTTTTCTGGTTCTTGTTTTTCTGGTTTTTCTGGTTTTTCTGGTTAGGGTTAGGGTTAGGGTTAGGGTTTTCTAATTTTTCCGGTTTTTTCTGGTTTTTTCCGGTTTTATCCGGTTTTATCCGGTTTTTTCCGGTTTTTTCTGGTTCTTGTTTTTCTGGTTTTTCTGGTTTTTCTGGTTAGGGTTAGGGTTAGGGTTAGGGTTTTCTGGTTTTTCCGGTTTTTTCTGGTTTTTTCCGGTTTTATCCGGTTTTATCCGGTTTTTTCCGGTTTTTTCTGGTTCTTGTTTTTCTGGTTTTTCTGGTTTTTCTGGTTTTTCTGGTTAGGGTTAGGGTTAGGGTTAGGGTTTTCTAATTTTTCCGGTTTTTTCTGGTTTTTTCCGGTTTTATCCGGTTTTATCCGGTTTTTTCCGGTTTTTTCTGGTTCTTGTTTTTCTGGTTTTTCTGGTTTTTCTGGTTAGGGTTAGGGTTAGGGTTAGGGTTTTCTGGTTTTTCCGGTTTTTTCTGGTTTTTTCCGGTTTTATCCGGTTTTTTCCGGTTTTTTCTGGTTCTTGTTTTTCTGGTTTTTCTGGTTTTTCTGGTTAGGGTTAGGGTTAGGGTTAGGGTTTTCTGGTTTTTCCGGTTTTTTCTGGTTTTTTCCGGTTTTATCCGGTTTTATCCGGTTTTTTCCGGTTTTTTCTGGTTCTTGTTTTTCTGGTTTTTCTGGTTTATCTGGTTTTTCTGGTTAGGGTTAGGGTTAGGGTTAGGGTTTTCTGGTTTTTCCGGTTTTTTCTGGTTTTTTCCGGTTTTATCCGGTTTTATCCGGTTTTTTCCGGTTTTTTCTGGTTCTTGTTTTTCTGGTTTTTCTGGTTTTTCTGGTTAGGGTTAGGGTTAGGGTTAGGGTTAGGGTTTTCTGGTTTTTCCGGTTTTTTCTGGTTTTTTCCGGTTTTATCCGGTTTTATCCGGTTTTTCCGGTTTTTTCTGGTTCTTGTTTTTCTGGTTTTTCTGGTTTTTCTGGTTAGGGTTAGGGTTAGGGTTAGGGTTTTCTGGTTTTTCCGGTTTTTTCTGGTTTTTTCCGGTTTTATCCGGTTTTTTCCGATTTTTTCTGGTTCTTGTTTTTCTGGTTTTTCTGGTTTTTCTGGTTAGGGTTAGGGTTAGGGTTAGGGTTTTCTGGTTTTTCCGGTTTTTTCTGGTTTTTTCCGGTTTTATCCGGTTTTATCCGGTTTTTTCCGGTTTTTTCTGGTTCTTGTTTTTCTGGTTTTTCTGGTTTTTCTGGTTAGGGTTAGGGTTAGGGTTAGGGTTTTCTGGTTTTTCCGGTTTTTTCTGGTTTTTTCCGGTTTTATCCGGTTTTATCCGGTTTTTTCCGGTTTTTTCTGGTTCTTGTTTTTCTGGTTTTTCTGGTTTTTCTGGTTAGGGTTAGGGTTAGGGTTAGGGTTTTCTAATTTTTCCGGTTTTTTCTGGTTTTTTCCGGTTTTATCCGGTTTTTTCCGGTTTTTTCTGGTTCTTGTTTTTCTGGTTTTTCTGGTTTTTCTGGTTAGGGTTAGGGTTAGGGTTAGGGTTTTCTGGTTTTTCCGGTTTTTTCTGGTTTTTTCCGGTTTTATCCGGTTTTATCCGGTTTTTTCCGGTTTTTTCTGGTTCTTGTTTTTCTGGTTTTTCTGGTTTTTCTGGTTATGGTTAGGGTTAGGGTTAGGGTTTTCTGGTTTTACCGGTTTTTTCTGGTTTTTTCCGGTTTTATCCGGTTTTATCCGGTTTTTTCCGGTTTTTTCTGGTTCTTGTTTTTCTGGTTTTTCTGGTTTTTCTGGTTAGGGTTAGGGTTAGGGTTAGGGTTTTCTGGTTTTTCCGGTTTTTTCTGGTTTTTTCCGGTTTTATCCGGTTTTTTCCGGTTTTTTCTGGTTCTTGTTTTTCTGGTTTTTCTGGTTTTTCTGGTTAGGGTTAGGGTTAGGGTTAGGGTTTTCTGGTTTTTCCGGTTTTTTCTGGTTTTTTCCGGTTTTATCCGGTTTTATCCGGTTTTTTCCGGTTTTTTCTGGTTCTTGTTTTTCTGGTTTTTCTGGTTTTTCTGGTTATGGTTAGGGTTAGGGTTAGGGTTTTCTGGTTTTTCCGGTTTTTTCTGGTTTTTTCCGGTTTTATCCGGTTTTATCCGGTTTTTTCTGGTTTTTTCTGGTTCTTGTTTTTCTGGTTTTTCTGGTTTTTCTGGTTAGGGTTAGGGTTAGGATTAGGGTTTTCTGGTTTTTCCGGTTTTTTCTGGTTTTTTCCGGTTTTATCCGGTTTTATCCGGTTTTTTCCGGTTTTTTCTGGTTCTTGTTTTTCTGGTTTTTCTGGTTTATCTGGTTTTTCTGGTTAGGGTTAGGGTTAGGGTTAGGGTTTTCTGGTTTTTCCGGTTTTTTCTGGTTTTTTCCGGTTTTATCCGGTTTTATCCGGTTTTTTCCGGTTTTTTCTGGTTCTTGTTTTTCTGGTTTTTCTGGTTTTTCTGGTTAGGGTTAGGGTTAGGGTTAGGGTTTTCTAATTTTTCCGGTTTTTTCTGGTTTTTTCCGGTTTTATCCGGTTTTATCCGGTTTTTTCCGGTTTTTTCTGGTTCTTGTTTTTCTGGTTTTTCTGGTTTTTCTGGTTAGGGTTAGGGTTAGGGTTAGGGTTTTCTGGTTTTTCCGGTTTTTTCTGGTTTTTTCCGGTTTTATCCGGTTTTATCCGGTTTTTTCCGGTTTTTTCTGGTTCTTGTTTTTCTGGTTTTTTTGGTTTTTCTGGTTTTTCTGGTTAGGGTTAGGGTTAGGGTTAGGGTTTTCTAATTTTTCCGGTTTTTTCTGGTTTTTTCCGGTTTTATCCGGTTTTATCCGGTTTTTTCCGGTTTTTTCTGGTTCTTGTTTTTCTGGTTTTTCTGGTTTTTCTGGTTAGGGTTAGGGTTAGGGTTAGGGTTTTCTGGTTTTTCCGGTTTTTTCTGGTTTTTTCCGGTTTTATCCGGTTTTTTCCGGTTTTTTCTGGTTCTTGTTTTTCTGGTTTTTCTGGTTTTTCTGGTTAGGGTTAGGGTTAGGGTTAGGGTTTTCTGGTTTTTCCGGTTTTTTCTGGTTTTTTCCGGTTTTATCCGGTTTTATCCGGTTTTTTCCGGTTTTTTCTGGTTCTTGTTTTTCTGGTTTTTCTGGTTTATCTGGTTTTTCTGGTTAGGGTTAGGGTTAGGGTTAGGGTTTTCTGGTTTTTCCGGTTTTTTCTGGTTTTTTCCGGTTTTATCCGGTTTTATCCGGTTTTTTCCGGTTTTTTCTGGTTCTTGTTTTTCTGGTTTTTCTGGTTTTTCTGGTTAGGGTTAGGGTTAGGGTTAGGTTTAGGGTTTTCTGGTTTTTCCGGTTTTTTCTGGTTTTTTCCGGTTTTATCCGGTTTTATCCGGTTTTTTCCGGTTTTTTCTGGTTCTTGTTTTTCTGGTTTTTCTGGTTTTTCTGGTTAGGGTTAGGGTTAGGGTTAGGGTTTTCTGGTTTTTCCGGTTTTTTCTGGTTTTTTCCGGTTTTATCCGGTTTTTTCCGGTTTTTTCTGGTTCTTGTTTTTCTGGTTTTTCTGGTTTTTCTGGTTAGGGTTAGGGTTAGGGTTAGGGTTTTCTGGTTTTTCCGGTTTTTTCTGGTTTTTTCCGGTTTTATCCGGTTTTATCCGGTTTTTTCCGGTTTTTTCTGGTTCTTGTTTTTCTGGTTTTTCTGGTTTTTCTGGTTAGGGTTAGGGTTAGGGTTAGGGTTTTCTGGTTTTTCCGGTTTTTTCTGGTTTTTTCCGGTTTTATCCGGTATTATCCGGTTTTTTCCGGTTTTTTCTGGTTCTTGTTTTTCTGGTTTTTCTGGTTTTTCTGGTTAGGGTTAGGGTTAGGGTTAGGGTTTTCTAATTTTTCCGGTTTTTTCTGGTTTTTTCCGGTTTTATCCGGTTTTATCCGGTTTTTTCCGGTTTTTTCTGGTTCTTGTTTTTCTGGTTTTTCTGGTTTTTCTGGTTAGGGTTAGGGTTAGGGTTAGGGTTTTCTGGTTTTTCCGGTTTTTTCTGGTTTTTTCCGGTTTTATCCGGTTTTTTCCGGTTTTTTCTGGTTCTTGTTTTTCTGGTTTTTCTGGTTTTTCTGGTTAGGGTTAGGGTTAGGGTTAGGGTTTTCTGGTTTTTCCGGTTTTTTCTGGTTTTTTCCGGTTTTATCCGGTTTTTTCCGGTTTTTTCTGGTTCTTGTTTTTCTGGTTTTTCTGGTTTTTCTGGTTAGGGTTAGGGTTAGGGTTAGGGTTTTCTGGTTTTTCCGGTTTTTTCTGGTTTTTTCCGGTTTTATCCGGTTTTATCCGGTTTTTTCCGGTTTTTTCTGGTTCTTGTTTTTCTGGTTTTTCTGGTTTTTCTGGTTATGGTTAGGGTTAGGGTTAGGGTTTTCTGGTTTTTCCGGTTTTTTCTGGTTTTTTCCGGTTTTATCCGGTTTTATCCGGTTTTTTCCGGTTTTTTCTGGTTCTTGTTTTTCTGGTTTTTCTGGTTTTTCTGGTTAGGGTTAGGGTTAGGATTAGGGTTTTCTGGTTTTTCCGGTTTTTTCTGGTTTTTTCCGGTTTTATCCGGTTTTTCCGGTTTTTTCCGGTTTTTTCTGGTTCTTGTTTTTCTGGTTTTTCTGGTTTATCTGGTTTTTCTGGTTAGGGTTAGGGTTAGGGTTAGGGTTTTGTGGTTTTTCCGGTTTTTTCTGGTTTTTTCCGGTTTTATCCGGTTTTATCCGGTTTTTTCCGGTTTTTTCTGGTTCTTGTTTTTCTGGTTTTTCTGGTTTTTCTGGTTAGGGTTAGGGTTAGGGTTAGGGTTAGGCTTTTCTGGTTTTTCCGGTTTTTTCTGGTTTTTTCCGGTTTTATCCGGTTTTATCCGGTTTTTTCCGGTTTTTTCTGGTTCTTGTTTTTCTGGTTTTTCTGGTTTTTCTGGTTAGGGTTAGGGTTAGGGTTAGGGTTTTCTGGTTTTTCCGGTTTTTTCTGGTTTTTTCCGGTTTTATCCGGTTTTTTCCGGTTTTTTCTGGTTCTTGTTTTTCTGGTTTTTCTGGTTTTTCTGGTTAGGGTTAGGGTTAGGGTTAGGGTTATCTGGTTTTTCCGTTTTTTTCTGGTTTTTTCCGGTTTTATCCGGTTTTATCCGGTTTTTTCCGGGTTTTTCTGGTTTTTGTTTTTCTGGTTTTTCTGGTTTTTCTGGTTAGGGTTAGGGTTAGGGTTAGGGTTTTCTGGTTTTTCCGGTTTTTTCTGGTTTTTTCCGGTTTTATCCGGTTTTTTCCGGTTTTTTCTGGTTCTTGTTTTTCTGGTTTTTCTGGTTTTTCTGGTTAGGGTTAGGGTTAGGGTTAGGGTTTTCTGGTTTTTCCGGTTTTTTCTGGTTTTTTCCGGTTTTATCCGGTTTTTTCCGGTTTTTTCTGGTTCTTGTTTTTCTGGTTTTTCTGGTTTTTCTGGTTAGGGTTAGGGTTAGGGTTTTCTGGTTTTTCCGGTTTTTTCTGGTTTTTTCCGGTTTTATCCGGTTTTTTCCGGTTTTTTCTGGTTCTTGTTTTTCTGGTTTTTCTGGTTTTTCTGGTTAGGGTTAAGGTTAGGGTTAGGGTTTTCTGGTTTTTCCGGTTTTTTCTGGTTTTTTCCGGTTTTATCCGGTTTTATCCGGTTTTTTCCGGTTTTTTCTGGTTCTTGTTTTTCTGGTTTTTCTGGTTTTTCTGGTTAGGGTTAGGGTTAGGGTTAGGGTTTTCTGGTTTTTCCGGTTTTTTCTGGTTTTTTCCGGTTTTATCCGGTTTTTTCCGGTTTTTTCTGGTTCTTGTTTTTCTGGTTTTTCTGGTTTTTCTGGTTAGGGTTAGGGTTAGGGTTAGGGTTTTCTGGTTTTTCCGGTTTTTTCTGGTTTTTTCCGGTTTTATCCGGTTTTTTCCGGTTTTTTCTGGTTCTTGTTTTTCTGGTTTTTCCTGGTTTTTCTGGTTTTTCTGGTTAGGGTTAGGGTTAGGGTTAGGGTTTTCTGGTTTTTTCCGGTTTTTTCTGGTTTTTTCCGGTTTTATCCGGTTTTTTCCGGTTTTTTCTGGTTCTTGTTTTTCTGGTTTTTCTGGTTTTTCTGGTTAGGGTTAGGGTTAGGGTTAGGGTTTTCTGGTTTTTCCGGTTTTTTCTGGTTTTTTCCGGTTTTATCCGGTTTTATCCGGTTTTTTCCGGTTTTTTCTGGTTCTTGTTTTTCTGGTTTTTCTGGTTTTTCTGGTTAGGGTTAGGGTTAGGGTTAGGGTTTTCTAATTTTTCCGGTTTTTTCTGGTTTTTTCCGGTTTTATCCGGTTTTATCCGGTTTTTTCCGGTTTTTTCCGGTTTTTTCTGGTTCTTGTTTTTCTGGTTTTTCTGGTTTTACTGGTTAGGGTTAGGGTTAGGGTTAGGGTTTTCTGGTTTTTCCGGTTTTTTCTGGTTTTTTCCGGTTTTATCCGGTTTTATCCGGTTTTTTCCGGTTTTTTCTGTTTCTTGTTTTTCTGGTTTTTCTGGTTTTTCTGGTTAGGGTTAGGGTTAGGGTTAGGGTTTTCTAATTTTTCCGGTTTTTTCTGGTTTTTTCCGGTTTTATCCGGTTTTATCCGGTTTTTTCCGGTTTTTTCTGGTTCTTGTTTTTCTGGTTTTTCTGGTTTTTCTGGTTAGGGTTAGGGTTAGGGTTAGGGTTTTCTGGTTTTTCCGGTTTTTTCTGGTTTTTTCCGGTTTTATCCGGTTTTATCCGGTTTTTTCCGGTTTTTTCTGTTTCTTGTTTTTCTGGTTTTTCTGGTTTTTCTGGTTAGGGTTAGGGTTAGGGTTAGGGTTTTCTAATTTTTCCGGTTTTTTCTGGTTTTTTCCGGTTTTATCCGGTTTTATCCGGTTTTTTCCGGTTTTTTCTGGTTCTTGTTTTTCTGGTTTTTCTGGTTTTTCTGGTTAGGGTTAGGGTTAGGGTTAGGGTTTTCTGGTTTTTCCGGTTTTTTCTGGTTTTTTCCGGTTTTATCCGGTTTTTTCCGGTTTTTTCTGGTTCTTGTTTTTCTGGTTTTTCTGGTTTTTCTGGTTAGGGTTAGGGTTAGGGTTAGGGTTTTCTGGTTTTTCCGGTTTTTTCTGGTTTTTTCCGGTTTTATCCGGTTTTTTCCGGTTTTTTCTGGTTCTTGTTTTTCTGGTTTTTCCTGGTTTTTCTGGTTTTTCTGGTTAGGGTTAGGGTTAGGGTTAGGGTTTTCTGGTTTTTCCGGTTTTTTCTGGTTTTTTCCGGTTTTATCCGGTTTTATCCGGTTTTATCCGGTTTTTTCTGGTTCTTGTTTTTCTGGTTTTTCTGGTTTTTCTGGTTAGGGTTAAGGTTAGGGTTAGGGTTTTCTGGTTTTTCCGGTTTTTTCTGGTTTTTTCCGGTTTTATCCGGTTTTATCCGGATTTTTCCGGTTTTTTCTGGTTCTTGTTTTTCTGGTTTTTCTGGTTTTTCTGGTTAGGGTTAGGGTTAGGGTTAGGGTTTTCTGGTTTTTCCGGTTTTTTCTGGTTTTTTCCGGTTTTATCCGGTTTTATCCGGTTTTTTCCGGTTTTTTCTGGTTCTTGTTTTTCTGGTTTTTCTGGTTTTTCTGGTTAGGGTTAGGGTTAGGGTTAGGGTTTTCTAATTTTTCCGGTTTTTTCTGGTTTTTTCCGGTTTTATCCGGTTTTATCCGGTTTTTTCCGGTTTTTTCTGGTTCTTGTTTTTCTGGTTTTTCTGGTTTTTCTGGTTAGGGTTAGGGTTAGGGTTAGGGTTTTCTGGTTTTTCCGGTTTTTTCTGGTTTTTTCCGGTTTTATCCGGTTTTTTCCGGTTTTTTCTGGTTCTTGTTTTTCTGGTTTTTCTGGTTTTTCTGGTTAGGGTTAGGGTTAGGGTTAGGGTTTTCTGGTTTTTCCGGTTTTTTCTGGTTTTTTCCGGTTTTATCCGGTTTTATCCGGTTTTTTCCGGTTTTTTCTGTTTCTTGTTTTTCTGGTTTTTCTGGTTTTTCTGGTTAGGGTTAGGGTTAGGGTTAGGGTTTTCTAATTTTTCCGGTTTTTTCTGGTTTTTTCCGGTTTTATCCGGTTTTATCCGGTTTTTTCTGGTTCTTGTTTTTCTGGTTTTTCTGGTTTTTCTGTTTAGGGTTATGGTTAGGGTTAGGGTTTTCTGGTTTTTCCGGTTTTTTCTGGTTTTTTCCGGTTTTATCCGGTTTTTTCCGGTTTTTTCTGGTTCTTGTTTTTCTGGTTTTTCTGGTTTTTCTGGTTAGGGTTAGGGTTAGGGTTAGGGTTTTCTAATTTTTCCGGTTTTTTCTGGTTTTTTCCGGTTTTATCCGGTTTTATCCGGTTTTTTCCGGTTTTTTCTGGTTTTTGTTTTTCTGGTTTTTCTGGTTTTTCTGGTTAGGGTTAGGGTTAGGGTTAGGGTTTTCTGGTTTTTCCGGTTTTTTCTGGTTTTTTCCGGTTTTATCCGGTTTTATCCGGTTTTTTCCGGTTTTTTCTGGTTTTTGTTTTTCTGGTTTTTCTGGTTTTTCTGGTTAGGGTTAGGGTTAGGGTTAGGGTTTTCTTATTTTTTCCGGTTTTTTCTGGTTTTTTCCGGTTTTATCCGGTTTTATCCGGTTTTTTCCGGTTTTTTCTGGTTCTTGTTTTTCTGGTTTTTCTGGTTTTTCTGGTTAGGGTTAGGGTTAGGGTTAGGGTTTTCTGGTTTTTCCGGTTTTTTCTGGTTTTTTCCGGTTTTATCCGGTTTTTTCCGGTTTTTTCTGGTTCTTGTTTTTCTGGTTTTTCTGGTTTTTCTGGTTAGGGTTAGGGTTAGGGTTAGGGTTTTCTGGTTTTTCCGGTTTTTTCTGGTTTTTTCCGGTTTTATCCGGTTTTATCCGGTTTTTTCCGGTTTTTTCTGTTTCTTGTTTTTCTGGTTTTTCTGGTTTTTCTGGTTAGGGTTAGGGTTAGGGTTAGGGTTTTCTAATTTTTCCGGTTTTTTCTGGTTTTTTCCGGTTTTATCCGGTTTTATCCGGTTTTTTCTGGTTCTTGTTTTTCTGGTTTTTCTGGTTTTTCTGGTTAGGGTTAGGGTTAGGGTTAGGGTTTTCTGGTTTTTCCGGTTTTTTCTGGTTTTTTCCGGTTTTATCCGGTTTTATCCGGTTTTTTCCGGTTTTTTCTGGTTCTTGTTTTTCTGGTTTTTCTGGTTTTTCTGGTTAGGGTTAGGGTTAGGGTTAGGGTTTTCTAATTTTTCCGGTTTTTTCTGGTTTTTTCCGGTTTTATCCGGTTTTATCCGGTTTTTTCCGGTTTTTTCTGGTTCTTGTTTTTCTGGTTTTTCTGGTTTTTCTGGTTAGGGTTAAGGTTAGGGTTAGGGTTTTCTGGTTTTTCCGGTTTTTTCTGGTTTTTTCCGGTTTTATCCGGTTTTATCCGGTTTTTTCCGGTTTTTTCTGGTTCTTGTTTTTCTGGTTTTTCTGGTTTTTCTGGTTAGGGTTAGGGTTAGGGTTAGGGTTTTCTGGTTTTTCCGGTTTTTTCTGGTTTTTTCCGGTTTTATCCGGTTTTATCCGGTTTTATCCGGTTTTTTCCGGTTTTTTCTGGTTAATGTTTTTCTGGTTTTTCTGGTTTTTCTGGTTAGGGTTAGGGTTAGGGTTAGGGTTTTCTGGTTTTTCCGGTTTTTTCTGGTTTTTTCCGGTTTTATCCGGTTTTATCCGGTTTTTTCCGGTTTTTTCTGGTTCTTGTTTTTCTGGTTTTTCTGGTTTTTCTGGTTAGGGTTAGGGTTAGGGTTAGGGTTTTCTAATTTTTCCGGTTTTTTCTGGTTTTTTCCGGTTTTATCCGGTTTTATCCGGTTTTTTCCGGTTTTTTCTGGTTCTTGTTTTTCTGGTTTTTCTGGTTTTTCTGGTTAGGGTTAGGGTTAGGGTTAGGGTTTTCTGGTTTTTCCGGTTTTTTCTGGTTTTTTCCGGTTTTATCCGGTTTTTTCCGGTTTTTTCTGGTTCTTGTTTTTCTGGTTTTTCTGGTTTTTCTGGTTAGGGTTAGGGTTAGGGTTAGGGTTTTCTGGTTTTTCCGGTTTTTTCTGGTTTTTTCCGGTTTTATCCGGTTTTATCCGGTTTTTTCCGGTTTTTTCTGTTTCTTGTTTTTCTGGTTTTTCTGGTTTTTCTGGTTAGGGTTAGGGTTAGGGTTAGGGTTTTCTAATTTTTCCGGTTTTTTCTGGTTTTTTCCGGTTTTATCCGGTTTTATCCGGTTTTTTCTGGTTCTTGTTTTTCTGGTTTTTCTGGTTTTTCTGGTTAGGGTTAGGGTTAGGGTTAGGGTTTTCTGGTTTTTCCGGTTTTTTCTGGTTTTTTCCGGTTTTATCCGGTTTTATCCGGTTTTTTCCGGTTTTTTCTGGTTCTTGTTTTTCTGGTTTTTCTGGTTTTTCTGGTTAGGGTTAGGGTTAGGGTTAGGGTTTTCTAATTTTTCCGGTTTTTTCTGGTTTTTTCCGGTTTTTTCTGGTTCTTGTTTTTCTGGTTTTTCTGGTTTTTCTGGTTAGGGTTAGGGTTAGGGTTAGGGTTTTCTGGTTTTTCCGGTTTTTTCTGGTTTTTTCCGGTTTTATCCGGTTTTTTCCGGTTTTTTCTGGTTCTTGTTTTTCTGGTTTTTCTGGTTTTTCTGGTTAGGGTTAGGGTTAGGGTTAGGGTTTTCTGGTTTTTCCGGTTTTTTCTGGTTTTTTCCGGTTTTATCCGGTTTTATCCGGTTTTTTCCGGTTTTTTCTGGTTCTTGTTTTTCTGGTTTTTCTGGTTTTTCTGGTTAGGGTTAGGGTTAGGGTTAGGGTTTTCTGGTTTTTCCGGTTTTTTCTGGTTTTTTCCGGTTTTATCCGGTTTTTTCCGGTTTTTTCTGGTTCTTGTTTTTCTGGTTTTTCTGGTTTTTCTGGTTAGGGTTAGGGTTAGGGTTAGGGTTTTCTGGTTTTTCCGGTTTTTTCTGGTTTTTTCCGGTTTTATCCGGTTTTTTCCGGTTTTTTCTGGTTCTTGTTTTTCTGGTTTTTCCTGGTTTTTCTGGTTTTTCTGGTTAGGGTTAGGGTTAGGGTTAGGGTTTTCTGGTTTTTTCCGGTTTTTTCTGGTTTTTTCCGGTTTTATCCGGTTTTTTCCGGTTTTTTCTGGTTCTTGTTTTTCTGGTTTTTCTGGTTTTTCTGGTTAGGGTTAGGGTTAGGGTTAGGGTTTTCTGGTTTTTCCGGTTTTTTCTGGTTTTTTCCGGTTTTATCCGGTTTTATCCGGTTTTTTCCGGTTTTTTCTGGTTCTTGTTTTTCTGGTTTTTCTGGTTTTTCTGGTTAGGGTTAAGGTTAGGGTTAGGGTTTTCTGGTTTTTCCGGTTTTTTCTGGTTTTTTCCGGTTTTATCCGGTTTTATCCGGTTTTTTCCGGTTTTTTCTGGTTCTTGTTTTTCTGGTTTTTCTGGTTTTTCTGGTTAGGGTTAGGGTTAGGGTTAGGGTTTTCTGGTTTTTCCGGTTTTTTCTGGTTTTTTCTGGTTTTATCCGGTTTTATCCGGTTTTATCCGGTTTTTTCCGGTTTTTTCTGGTTCTTGTTTTTCTGGTTTTTCTGGTTTTTCTGGTTAGGGTTAGGGTTAGGGTTAGGGTTTTCTGGTTTTTCCGGTTTTTTCTGGTTTTTTCCGGTTTTATCCGGTTTTATCCGGTTTTTTCCGGTTTTTTCTGGTTCTTGTTTTTCTGGTTTTTCTGGTTTTTCTGGTTAGGGTTAGGGTTAGGGTTAGGGTTTTCTAATTTTTCCGGTTTTTTCTGGTTTTTTCCGGTTTTATCCGGTTTTATCCGGTTTTTTCCGGTTTTTTCTGGTTCTTGTTTTTCTGGTTTTTCTGGTTTTTCTGGTTAGGGTTAGGGTTAGGGTTAGGGTTTTCTGGTTTTTCCGGTTTTTTCTGGTTTTTTCCGGTTTTATCCGGTTTTTTCCGGTTTTTTCTGGTTCTTGTTTTTCTGGTTTTTCCTGGTTTTTCTGGTTTTTCTGGTTAGGGTTAGGGTTAGGGTTAGGGTTTTCTGGTTTTTTCCGGTTTTTTCTGGTTTTTTCCGGTTTTATCCGGTTTTTTCCGGTTTTTTCTGGTTCTTGTTTTTCTGGTTTTTCTGGTTTTTCTGGTTAGGGTTAGGGTTAGGGTTAGGGTTTTCTGGTTTTTCCGGTTTTTTCTGGTTTTTTCCGGTTTTATCCGGTTTTTTCCGGTTTTTTCTGGTTCTTGTTTTTCTGGTTTTTCCTGGTTTTTCTGGTTTTTCTGGTTAGGGTTAGGGTTAGGGTTAGGGTTTTCTGGTTTTTTCCGGTTTTTTCTGGTTTTTTCCGGTTTTATCCGGTTTTTTCCGGTTTTTTCTGGTTCTTGTTTTTCTGGTTTTTCTGGTTTTTCTGGTTAGGGTTAGGGTTAGGGTTAGGGTTTTCTGGTTTTTCCGGTTTTTTCTGGTTTTTTCCGGTTTTATCCGGTTTTTTCCGGTTTTTTCTGGTTCTTGTTTTTCTGGTTTTTCCTGGTTTTTCTGGTTTTTCTGGTTAGGGTTAGGGTTAGGGTTAGGGTTTTCTGGTTTTTTCCGGTTTTTTCTGGTTTTTTCCGGTTTTATCCGGTTTTTTCCGGTTTTTTCTGGTTCTTGTTTTTCTGGTTTTTCTGGTTTTTCTGGTTAGGGTTAGGGTTAGGGTTAGGGTTTTCTGGTTTTTCCGGTTTTTTCTGGTTTTTTCCGGTTTTATCCGGTTTTATCCGGTTTTTTCCGGTTTTTTCTGGTTCTTGTTTTTCTGGTTTTTCTGGTTTTTCTGGTTAGGGTTAAGGTTAGGGTTAGGGTTTTCTGGTTTTTCCGGTTTTTTCTGGTTTTTTCCGGTTGTATCCGGTTTTATCCGGTTTTTTCCGGTTTTTTCTGGTTCTTGTTTTTCTGGTTTTTCTGGTTTTTCTGGTTAGGGTTAGGGTTAGGGTTAGGGTTTTCTGGTTTTTCCGGTTTTTTCTGGTTTTTTCCGGTTTTATCCGGTTTTATCCGGTTTTATCCGGTTTTTTCCGGTTTTTTCTGGTTCTTGTTTTTCTGGTTTTTCTGGTTAGGGTTAGGGTAAGGGTTAGGGTTTTCTGGTTTTTCCGGTTTTTTCTGGTTTTTTCCGGTTTTATCCGGTTTTATCCGGTTTTTTCCGGTTTTTTCTGGTTCTTGTTTTTCTGGTTTTTCTGGTTTTTCTGGTTAGGGTTAGGGTTAGGGTTAGGGTTTTCTAATTTTTCCGGTTTTTTCTGGTTTTTTCCGGTTTTATCCGGTTTTATCCGGTTTTTTCCGGTTTTTTCTGGTTCTTGTTTTTCTGGTTTTTCTGGTTTTTCTGGTTAGGGTTAGGGTTAGGGTTAGGGTTTTCTGGTTTTTCCGGTTTTTTCTGGTTTTTTCCGGTTTTATCCGGTTTTATCCGGTTTTTTCCGGTTTTTTCTGGTTCTTGTTTTTCTGGTTTTTCTGGTTTTTCTGGTTAGGGTTAGGGTTAGGGTTAGGGTTTTCTAATTTTTCCGGTTTTTTCTGGTTTTTTCCGGTTTTATCCGGTTTTATCCGGTTTTTTCCGGTTTTTTCTGGTTCTTGTTTTTCTGGTTTTTCTGGTTTTTCTGTTTAGGGTTATGGTTAGGGTTAGGGTTTTCTGGTTTTTCCGGTTTTTTCTGGTTTTTTCCGGTTTTATCCGGTTTTTTCTGGTTCTTGTTTTTCTGGTTTTTCTGGTTTTTCTGGTTAGGGTTAGGGTTAGGGTTAGGGTTTTCTAATTTTTCCGGTTTTTTCTGGTTTTTTCCGGTTTTATCCGGTTTTATCCGGTTTTTTCCGGTTTTTTCTGGTTTTTGTTTTTCTGGTTTTTCTGGTTTTTCTGGTTAGGGTTAGGGTTAGGGTTAGGGTTTTCTGGTTTTTCCGGTTTTTTCTGGTTTTTTCCGGTTTTATCCGGTTTTTTCCGGTTTTTTCTGGTTCTTGTTTTTCTGGTTTTTCCTGGTTTTTCTGGTTTTTCTGGTTAGGGTTAGGGTTAGGGTTAGGGTTTTCTGGTTTTTTCCGGTTTTTTCTGGTTTTTTCCGGTTTTATCCGGTTTTTTCCGGTTTTTTCTGGTTCTTGTTTTTCTGGTTTTTCTGGTTTTTCTGGTTAGGGTTAGGGTTAGGGTTAGGGTTTTCTGGTTTTTCCGGTTTTTTCTGGTTTTTTCCGGTTTTATCCGGTTTTTTCCGGTTTTTTCTGGTTCTTGTTTTTCTGGTTTTTCCTGGTTTTTCTGGTTTTTCTGGTTAGGGTTAGGGTTAGGGTTAGGGTTTTCTGGTTTTTTCCGGTTTTTTCTGGTTTTTTCCGGTTTTATCCGGTTTTTTCCGGTTTTTTCTGGTTCTTGTTTTTCTGGTTTTTCTGGTTTTTCTGGTTAGGGTTAGGGTTAGGGTTAGGGTTTTCTGGTTTTTCCGGTTTTTTCTGGTTTTTTCCGGTTTTATCCGGTTTTATCCGGTTTTTTCCGGTTTTTTCTGGTTCTTGTTTTTCTGGTTTTTCTGGTTTTTCTGGTTAGGGTTAAGGTTAGGGTTAGGGTTTTCTGGTTTTTCCGGTTTTTTCTGGTTTTTTCCGGTTGTATCCGGTTTTATCCGGTTTTTTCCGGTTTTTTCTGGTTCTTGTTTTTCTGGTTTTTCTGGTTTTTCTGGTTAGGGTTAGGGTTAGGGTTAGGGTTTTCTGGTTTTTCCGGTTTTTTCTGGTTTTTTCCGGTTTTATCCGGTTTTATCCGGTTTTATCCGGTTTTTTCCGGTTTTTTCTGGTTCTTGTTTTTCTGGTTTTTCTGGTTAGGGTTAGGGTAAGGGTTAGGGTTTTCTGGTTTTTCCGGTTTTTTCTGGTTTTTTCCGGTTTTATCCGGTTTTATCCGGTTTTTTCCGGTTTTTTCTGGTTCTTGTTTTTCTGGTTTTTCTGGTTTTTCTGGTTAGGGTTAGGGTTAGGGTTAGGGTTTTCTGGTTTTTCCGGTTTTTTCTGGTTCTTGTTTTTCTGGTTTTTCTGGTTTTTCTGGTTAGGGTTAGGGTTAGGGTTAGGGTTTTCTAATTTTTCCGGTTTTTTCTGGTTTTTTCCGGTTTTATCCGGTTTTATCCGGTTTTTTCCGGTTTTTTCTGGTTCTTGTTTTTCTGGTTTTTCTGGTTTTTCTGGTTAGGGTTAGGGTTAGGGTTAGGGTTTTCTGGTTTTTCCGGTTTTTTCTGGTTTTTTCCGGTTTTATCCGGTTTTATCCGGTTTTTTCCGGTTTTTTCTGGTTCTTGTTTTTCTGGTTTTTCTGGTTTTTCTGGTTAGGGTTAGGGTTAGGGTTAGGGTTTTCTAATTTTTCCGGTTTTTTCTGGTTTTTTCCGGTTTTATCCGGTTTTATCCGGTTTTTTCCGGTTTTTTCTGGTTCTTGTTTTTCTGGTTTTTCTGGTTTTTCTGTTTAGGGTTATGGTTAGGGTTAGGGTTTTCTGGTTTTTCCGGTTTTTTCTGGTTTTTTCCGGTTTTATCCGGTTTTTTCTGGTTCTTGTTTTTCTGGTTTTTCTGGTTTTTCTGGTTAGGGTTAGGGTTAGGGTTAGGGTTTTCTAATTTTTCCGGTTTTTTCTGGTTTTTTCCGGTTTTATCCGGTTTTATCCGGTTTTTTCCGGTTTTTTCTGGTTCTTGTTTTTCTGGTTTTTCTGGTTTTTCTGGTTAGGGTTAGGGTTAGGGTTAAGGTTTTCTGGTTTTTCCGGTTTTTTCTGGTTTTTTCCGGTTTTATCCGGTTTTTTCCGGTTTTTTCTGGTTCTTGTTTTTCTGGTTTTTCTGGTTTTTCTGGTTAGGGTTAGGGTTAGGGTTAGGGTTTTCTAATTTTTCCGGTTTTTTCTGGTTTTTTCCGGTTTTATCCGGTTTTATCCGGTTTTTTCCGGTTTTTTCTGGTTCTTGTTTTTCTGGTTTTTCTGGTTTTTCTGGTTGGGGTTAGGGTTAGGGTTAGGGTTTTCTAATTTTTCCGGTTTTTTCTGGTTTTTTCCGGTTTTATCCGGTTTTATCCGGTTTTTTCCGGTTTTTTCTGGTTCTTGTTTTTCTGGTTTTTCTGGTTTTTCTGGTTAGGGTTAGGGTTAGGGTTAAGGTTTTCTGGTTTTTCCGGTTTTTTCTGGTTTTTTCCGGTTTTATCCGGTTTTTTCCGGTTTTTTCTGGTTCTTGTTTTTCTGGTTTTTCTGGTTTTTCTGGTTAGGGTTAGGGTTAGGGTTAGGGTTTTCTGGTTTTTCCGGTTTTTTCTGGTTTTTTCCGGTTTTATCCGGTTTTATCCGGTTTTTTCCGGTTTTTTCTGGTTCTTGTTTTTCTGGTTTTTCTGGTTTTTCTGGTTAGGGTTAGGGTTAGGGTTAGGGTTTTCTGGTTTTTCCGGTTTTTTCTGGTTTTTTCCGGTTTTATCCGGTTTTTTCCGGTTTTTTCTGGTTCTTGTTTTTCTGGTTTTTCTGGTTTTTCTGGTTAGGGTTAGGGTTAGGGTTAGGGTTTTCTGGTTTTTCCGGTTTTTTCTGGTTTTTTCCGGTTTTATCCGGTTTTTTCCGGTTTTTTCTGGTTCTTGTTTTTCTGGTTTTTTCTGGTTTTTCCTGGTTTTTCTGGTTTTTCTGGTTAGGGTTAGGGTTAGGGTTAGGGTTTTCTGGTTTTTTCCGGTTTTTTCTGGTTTTTTCCGGTTTTATCCGGTTTTTTCCGGTTTTTTCTGGTTCTTGTTTTTCTGGTTTTTCTGGTTTTTCTGGTTAGGGTTAGGGTTAGGGTTAGGGTTTTCTGGTTTTTCCGGTTTTTTCTGGTTTTTTCCGGTTTTATCCGGTTTTTTCCGGTTTTTTCCGGTTTTTTCTGGTTCTTGTTTTTCTGGTTTTTCTGGTTTTTCTGGTTAGGGTTAAGGTTAGGGTTAGGGTTTTCTGGTTTTTCCGGTTTTTTCTGGTTTTTTCCGGTTTTATCCGGTTTTATCCGGTTTTTTCCGGTTTTTTCTGGTTCTTGTTTTTCTGGTTTTTCTGGTTTTTCTGGTTAGGGTTAGGGTTAGGGTTAGGGTTTTCTGGTTTTTCCGGTTTTTTCTGGTTTTTTCCGGTTTTATCCGGTTTTTTCCGGTTTTTTCTGGTTCTTGTTTTTCTGGTTTTTCTGGTTTTTCTGGTTAGGGTTAGGGTTAGGGTTAGGGTTTTCTGGTTTTTCCGGTTTTTTCTGGTTTTTTCCGGTTTTATCCGGTTTTATCCGGTTTTTTCCGGTTTTTTCTGGTTCTTGTTTTTCTGGTTTTTCTGGTTTTTCTGGTTAGGGTTAGGGTTAGGGTTAGGGTTTTCTGGTTTTTCCGGTTTTTTCTGGTTTTTTCCGGTTTTATCCGGTTTTTTCCGGTTTTTTCTGGTTCTTGTTTTTCTGGTTTTTCTGGTTTTTCTGGTTAGGGTTAGGGTTAGGGTTAGGGTTTTCTGGTTTTTCCGGTTTTTTCTGGTTTTTTCCGGTTTTATCCGGTTTTTTCCGGTTTTTTCTGGTTCTTGTTTTTCTGGTTTTTCCTGGTTTTTCTGGTTTTTCTGGTTAGGGTTAGGGTTAGGGTTAGGGTTTTCTGGTTTTTTCCGGTTTTTTCTGGTTTTTTCCGGTTTTATCCGGTTTTTTCCGGTTTTTTCTGGTTCTTGTTTTTCTGGTTTTTCTGGTTTTTCTGGTTAGGGTTAGGGTTAGGGTTAGGGTTTTCTGGTTTTTCCGGTTTTTTCTGGTTTTTTCCGGTTTTATCCGGTTTTATCCGGTTTTTTCCGGTTTTTTCTGGTTCTTGTTTTTCTGGTTTTTCTGGTTTTTCTGGTTAGGGTTAAGGTTAGGGTTAGGGTTTTCTGGTTTTTCCGGTTTTTTCTGGTTTTTTCCGGTTTTATCCGGTTTTATCCGGTTTTTTCCGGTTTTTTCTGGTTCTTGTTTTTCTGGTTTTTCTGGTTTTTCTGGTTAGGGTTAGGGTTAGGGTTAGGGTTTTCTGGTTTTTCCGGTTTTTTCTGGTTTTTTCCGGTTTTATCCGGTTTTTTCCGGTTTTTTTTGGTTCTTGTTTTTCTGGTTTTTCTGGTTTTTCTGGTTAGGGTTAGGGTTAGGGTTAGGGTTTTCTGGTTTTTCCGGTTTTTTCTGGTTTTTTCCGGTTTTATCCGGTTTTATCCGGTTTTTTCCGGTTTTTTCTGGTTCTTGTTTTTCTGGTTTTTCTGGTTTTTCTAGTTAGGGTTAGGGTTAGGGTTAGGGTTTTCTGGTTTTTCCGGTTTTTTCTGGTTTTTTCCGGTTTTATCCGGTTTTATCCGGTTTTTTCCGGTTTTTTCTGGTTCTTGTTTTCCTGGTTTTTCTGGTTTTTCTGGTTAGGGTTAGGGTTAGGGTTAGGGTTTTCTGGTTTTTTCTGGTTTTTTCTGGTTTTTTCCGGTTTTATCCGGTTTTATCCGGTTTTTTCCGGTTTTTTCTGGTTCTTGTTTTTCTGGTTTTTCTGGTTTTTTTGGTTAGGGTTAGGGTTAGGGTTAGGGTTTTCTGGTTTTTCCGGTTTTTTCTGGTTTTTTCCGGTTTTATCCGGTTTTATCCGGTTTTTTCCAGTTTTTTCTGGTTCTTGTTTTTCTGGTTTTTCTGGTTTTTCTGGTTAGGGTTAGGGTTAGGGTTAGGGTTTTCTAATTTTTCCGGTTTTTTCTGGTTTTTTCCGGTTTTATCCGGTTTTATCCGGTTTTTTCCGGTTTTTTCTGGTTCTTGTTTTTCTGGTTTTTCTGGTTTTTCTGGTTAGGGTTAGGGTTAGGGTTAGGGTTTTCTGGTTTTTCCGGTTTTTTCTGGTTTTTTCCGGTTTTATCCGGTTTTATCCGGTTTTTTCCGGTTTTTTCTGGTTCTTGTTTTTCTGGTTTTTCTGGTTTTTCTGGTTAGGGTTAGGGTTAGGGTTAGGGTTTTCTAATTTTTCCGGTTTTTTCTGGTTTTTTCCGGTTTTATCCGGTTTTATCCGGTTTTTTCCGGTTTTTTCTGGTTCTTGTTTTTCTGGTTTTTCTGGTTTTTCTGGTTAGGGTTAGGGTTAGGGTTAAGGTTTTCTGGTTTTTCCGGTTTTTTCTGGTTTTTTCCGGTTTTATCCGGTTTTTTCCGGTTTTTTCTGGTTCTTGTTTTTCTGGTTTTTCTGGTTTTTCTGGTTAGGGTTAGGGTTAGGGTTAGGGTTTTCTGGTTTTTCCGGTTTTTTCTGGTTTTTTCCGGTTTTATCCGGTTTTATCCGGTTTTTTCCGGTTTTTTCTGGTTCTTGTTTTTCTGGTTTTTCTGGTTTTTCTGGTTAGGGTTAGGGTTAGGGTTAGGGTTTTCTGGTTTTTCCGGTTTTTTCTGGTTTTTTCCGGTTTTATCCGGTTTTATCCGGTTTTTTCCGGTTTTTTCTGGTTCTTGTTTTTCTGGTTTTTCTGGTTTTTCTGGTTAGGGTTAGGGTTAGGGTTAGGGTTTTCTGGTTTTTCCGGTTTTTTCTGGTTTTTTCCGGTTTTATCCGGTTTTTTCCGGTTTTTTCTGGTTCTTGTTTTTCTGGTTTTTCTGGTTTTTCTGGTTAGGGTTAGGGTTAGGGTTAGGGTTTTCTGGTTTTTCCGGTTTTTTCTGGTTTTTTCCGGTTTTATCCGGTTTTTTCCGGTTTTTTCTGGTTCTTGTTTTTCTGGTTTTTCTGGTTTTTCTGGTTAGGGTTAGGGTTAGGGTTAGGGTTTTCTGGTTTTTCCGGTTTTTTCTGGTTTTTTCCGGTTTTATCCGGTTTTTTCCGGTTTTTTCTGGTTCTTGTTTTTCTGGTTTTTCTGGTTTTTCTGGTTAGGGTTAGGGTTAGGGTTAGGGTTTTCTAATTTTTCCGGTTTTTTCTGGTTTTTTCCGGTTTTATCCGGTTTTATCCGGTTTTTTCCGGTTTTTTCTGGTTTTTGTTTTTCTGGTTTTTCTGGTTTTTCTGGTTAGGGTTAGGGTTAGGGTTAGGGTTTTCTGGTTTTTCCGGTTTTTTCTGGTTTTTTCCGGTTTTATCCGGTTTTTTCCGGTTTTTTCTGGTTCTTGTTTTTCTGGTTTTTCTGGTTTTTCTGGTTAGGGTTAGGGTTAGGGTTAGGGTTTTCTGGTTTTTCCGGTTTTTTCTGGTTTTTTCCGGTTTTATCCGGTTTTATCCGGTTTTTTCCGGTTTTTTCTGGTTCTTGTTTTTCTGGTTTTTCTGGTTTTTCTAGTTAGGGTTAGGGTTAGGGTTAGGGTTTTCTGGTTTTTCCGGTTTTTTCTGGTTTTTTCCGGTTTTATCCGGTTTTATCCGGTTTTTTCCGGTTTTTTCTGGTTCTTGTTTTCCTGGTTTTTCTGGTTTTTCTGGTTAGGGTTAGGGTTAGGGTTAGGGTTTTCTGGTTTTTTCTGGTTTTTTCTGGTTTTTTCCGGTTTTATCCGGTTTTATCCGGTTTTTTCCGGTTTTTTCTGGTTCTTGTTTTTCTGGTTTTTCTGGTTTTTTTGGTTAGGGTTAGGGTTAGGGTTAGGGTTTTCTGGTTTTTCCGGTTTTTTCTGGTTTTTTCCGGTTTTATCCGGTTTTATCCGGTTTTTTCCAGTTTTTTCTGGTTCTTGTTTTTCTGGTTTTTCTGGTTTTTCTGGTTAGGGTTAGGGTTAGGGTTAGGGTTTTCTAATTTTTCCGGTTTTTTCTGGTTTTTTCCGGTTTTATCCGGTTTTATCCGGTTTTTTCCGGTTTTTTCTGGTTCTTGTTTTTCTGGTTTTTCTGGTTTTTCTGGTTAGGGTTAGGGTTAGGGTTAGGGTTTTCTGGTTTTTCCGGTTTTTTCTGGTTTTTTCCGGTTTTATCCGGTTTTATCCGGTTTTTTCCGGTTTTTTCTGGTTCTTGTTTTTCTGGTTTTTCTGGTTTTTCTGGTTAGGGTTAGGGTTAGGGTTAGGGTTTTCTAATTTTTCCGGTTTTTTCTGGTTTTTTCCGGTTTTATCCGGTTTTATCCGGTTTTTTCCGGTTTTTTCTGGTTCTTGTTTTTCTGGTTTTTCTGGTTTTTCTGGTTAGGGTTAGGGTTAGGGTTAAGGTTTTCTGGTTTTTCCGGTTTTTTCTGGTTTTTTCCGGTTTTATCCGGTTTTTTCCGGTTTTTTCTGGTTCTTGTTTTTCTGGTTTTTCTGGTTTTTCTGGTTAGGGTTAGGGTTAGGGTTAGGGTTTTCTGGTTTTTCCGGTTTTTTCTGGTTTTTTCCGGTTTTATCCGGTTTTATCCGGTTTTTTCCGGTTTTTTCTGGTTCTTGTTTTTCTGGTTTTTCTGGTTTTTCTGGTTAGGGTTAGGGTTAGGGTTAGGGTTTTCTGGTTTTTCCGGTTTTTTCTGGTTTTTTCCGGTTTTATCCGGTTTTATCCGGTTTTTTCCGGTTTTTTCTGGTTCTTGTTTTTCTGGTTTTTCTGGTTTTTCTGGTTTTTCTGGTTAGGGTTAGGGTTAGGGTTTTCTAATTTTTCCGGTTTTTTCTGGTTTTTTCCGGTTTTATCCGGTTTTATCCGGTTTTTTCCGGTTTTTTCTGGTTCTTGTTTTTCTGGTTTTTCTGGTTTTTCTGGTTAGGGTTAGGGTTAGGGTTAGGGTTTTCTGGTTTTTCCGGTTTTTTCTGGTTTTTTCCGGTTTTATCCGGTTTTTTCCGGTTTTTTCTGGTTCTTGTTTTTCTGGTTTTTCTGGTTTTTCTGGTTAGGGTTAGGGTTAGGGTTAGGGTTTTCTGGTTTTTCCGGTTTTTTCTGGTTTTTTCCGGTTTTATCCGGTTTTATCCGGTTTTTTCCGGTTTTTTCTGGTTCTTGTTTTTCTGGTTTTTCTGGTTTTTCTGGTTAGGATTAGGGTTAGGGTTAGGGTTTTCTGGTTTTTCCGGTTTTTTCTGGTTTTTTCCGGTTTTATCCGGTTTTTTCCGGTTTTTTCTGGTTCTTGTTTTTCTGGTTTTTCTGGTTTTTCTGGTTAGGGTTAGGGTTAGGGTTAGGGTTTTCTGGTTTTTCCGGTTTTTTCTGGTTTTTTCCGGTTTTATCCGGTTTTATCCGGTTTTTTCCGGTTTTTTCTGGTTCTTGTTTTTCTGGTTTTTCTGGTTTTTCTGGTTAGGGTTAGGGTTAGGGTTAGGGTTTTCTAATTTTTCCGGTTTTTTCTGGTTTTTTCCGGTTTTATCCGGTTTTATCCGGTTTTTTCCGGTTTTTTCTGGTTCTTGTTTTTCTGGTTTTTCTGGTTTTTCTGGTTGGGGTTAGGGTTAGGGTTAGGGTTTTCTGGTTTTTCCGGTTTTTTCTGGTTTTTTCCGGTTTTATCCGGTTTTTTCCGGTTTTTTCTGGTTCTTGTTTTTCTGGTTTTTCTGGTTTTTCTGGTTAGGGTTAGGGTTAGGGTTAGGGTTTTCTGGTTTTTCCGGTTTTTTCTGGTTTTTTCCGGTTTTATCCGGTTTTATCCGGTTTTTTCCGGTTTTTTCTGGTTCTTGTTTTTCTGGTTTTTCTGGTTTTTCTGGTTAGGGTTAGGGTTAGGGTTAGGGTTTTCTGGTTTTTCCGGTTTTTTCTGGTTTTTTCCGGTTTTATCCGGTTTTATCCGGTTTTTTCCGGTTTTTTCTGGTTCTTGTTTTTCTGGTTTTTCTGGTTTTTCTGGTTAGGGTTAGGGTTAGGGTTAGGGTTTTCTGGTTTTTCCGGTTTTTTCTGGTTTTTTCCGGTTTTATCCGGTTTTATCCGGTTTTTTCCGGTTTTTTCTGGTTCTTGTTTTTCTGGTTTTTCTGGTTTTTCTGGTTAGGGTTAGGGTTAGGGTTAGGGTTTTCTGGTTTTTCCGGTTTTTTCTGGTTTTTTCCGGTTTTATCCGGTTTTTTCCGGTTTTTTCTGGTTCTTGTTTTTCTGGTTTTTCTGGTTTTTCTGGTTAGGGTTAGGGTTAGGGTTAGGGTTTTCTGGTTTTTCCGGTTTTTTCTGGTTTTTTCCGGTTTTATCCGGTTTTATCCGGTTTTTTCCGGTTTTTTCTGGTTCTTGTTTTTCTGGTTTTTCTGGTTTTTCTGGTTAGGGTTAGGGTTAGGGTTAGGGTTTTCTGGTTTTTCCGGTTTTTTCTGGTTTTTTCCGGTTTTATCCGGTTTTTTCCGGTTTTTTCTGGTTCTTGTTTTTCTGGTTTTTCTGGTTTTTCTGGTTAGGGTTAGGGTTAGGGTTAGGGTTTTCTGGTTTTTCCGGTTTTTTCTGTTTTTTTCCGGTTTTATCCGGTTTTATCCGGTTTTTTCCGGTTTTTTCTGGTTCTTGTTTTTCTGGTTTTTCTGGTTTTTCTGGTTAGGGTTAGGGTTAGGGTTAGGGTTTTCTGGTTTTTCCGGTTTTTTCTGGTTTTTTCCGGTTTTATCCGGTTTTTTCCGGTTTTTTCTGGTTCTTGTTTTTCTGGTTTTTCAGGTTTTTCTGGTTAGGGTTAGGGTTAGGGTTAGGGTTTTCTGGTTTTTCCGGTTTTTTCTGGTTTTTTCCGGTTTTATCCGGTTTTATCGGGTTTTTTCCGGTTTTTTCTGGTTCTTGTTTTTCTGGTTTTTCTGGTTTTTCTGGTTAGGGTTAGGGTTAGGGTTAGGGTTTTCTGGTTTTTCCGGTTTTTTCTGGTTTTTTCCGGTTTTATCCGGTTTTATCCGGTTTTTTCTGGTTCTTGTTTTTCTGGTTTTTCTGGTTTTTCTGGTTAGGGTTAGGGTTAGGGTTAGGGTTTTCTAATTTTTCCGGTTTTTTCTGGTTTTTTCCGGTTTTATCCGGTTTTATCCGGTTTTTTCCGGTTTTTTCTGGTTCTTGTTTTTCTGGTTTTTCTGGTTTTTCTGGTTAGGGTTAGGGTTAGGGTTAGGGTTTTCTGGTTTTTCCGGTTTTTTCTGGTTTTTTCCGGTTTTATCCGGTTTTTTCCGGTTTTTTCTGGTTCTTGTTTTTCTGGTTTTTCTGGTTTTTCTGGTTAGGGTTAGGGTTAGGGTTAGGGTTTTCTAATTTTTCCGGTTTTTTCTGGTTTTTTCCGGTTTTATCCGGTTTTATCCGGTTTTTTCCGGTTTTTTCTGGTTTTTGTTTTTCTGGTTTTTCTGGTTTTTCTGGTTAGGGTTAGGGTTAGGGTTAGGGTTTTCTGGTTTTTCCGGTTTTTTCTGGTTTTTTCCGGTTTTATCCGGTTTTTTCCGGTTTTTTCTGGTTCTTGTTTTTCTGGTTTTTCTGGTTTTTCTGGTTAGGGTTAGGGTTAGGGTTAGGGTTTTCTGGTTTTTCCGGTTTTTTCTGGTTTTTTCCGGTTTTATCCGGTTTTATCCGGTTTTTTCCGGTTTTTTCTGGTTCTTGTTTTTCTGGTTTTTCTGGTTTTTCTGGTTAGGGTTAGGGTTAGGGTTAGGGTTTTCTGGTTTTTCCGGTTTTTTCTGGTTTTTTCCGGTTTTATCCGGTTTTATCCGGTTTTTTCCGGTTTTTTCTGGTTCTTGTTTTTCTGGTTTTTCTGGTTTTTCTAGTTAGGGTTAGGGTTAGGGTTAGGGTTTTCTGGTTTTTCCGGTTTTTTCTGGTTTTTTCCGGTTTTATCCGGTTTTATCCGGTTTTTTCCGGTTTTTTCTGGTTCTTGTTTTCCTGGTTTTTCTGGTTTTTCTGGTTAGGGTTAGGGTTAGGGTTAGGGTTTTCTGGTTTTTCCGGTTTTTTCTGGTTTTTTCCGGTTTTATCCGGTTTTATCCGGTTTTTTCCGGTTTTTTCTGGTTCTTGTTTTTCTGGTTTTTCTGGTTTTTCTGGTTAGGGTTAGGGTTAGGGTTAGGGTTTTTTAATTTTTCCGGTTTTTTCTGGTTTTTTCCGGTTTTATCCGGTTTTATCCGGTTTTTTCCGGTTTTTTCTGGTTCTTGTTTTTCTGGTTTTTCTGGTTTTTCTGGTTATGGTTAGGGTTAGGGTTAGGGTTTTCTGGTTTTTCCGGTTTTTTCTGGTTTTTTCCGGTTTTATCCGGTTTTATCCGGTTTTTTCCGGTTTTTTCTGGTTCTTGTTTTTCTGGTTTTTCTGGTTTTTCTGGTTAGGGTTAGGGTTAGGGTTAGGGTTTTCTGGTTTTTCCAGTTTTTTCTGGTTCTTGTTTTTCTGGTTTTTCTGGTTTTTCTGGTTAGGGTTAGGGTTAGGGTTAGGGTTTTCTGGTTTTTCCGGTTTTTTCTGGTTTTTTCCGGTTTTATCCGGTTTTATCCGGTTTTTTCCGGTTTTTTCTGGTTCTTGTTTTTCTGGTTTTTCTGGTTTTTCTGGTTAGGGTTAGGGTTAGGGTTAGGGTTTTCTGGTTTTTCCGGTTTTTTCTGGTTTTTTCCGGTTTTATCCGGTTTTATCCGGTTTTTTCTGGTTTTTGTTTTTCTGGTTTTTCTGGTTTTTCTGGTTAGGGTTAGGGTTAGGGTTAGGGTTTTCTAATTTTTCCGGTTTTTTCTGGTTTTTTCCTGTTTTATCCGGTTTTATCCGGTTTTTTCCGGTTTTTTCTGGTTCTTGTTTTTCTGGTTTTTCTGGTTTTTCTGGTTAGGGTTAGGGTTAGGGTTAGGGTTTTCTGGTTTTTCCGGTTTTTTCTGGTTTTTTCCGGTTTTATCCGGTTTTATCCGGTTTTTTCCGGTTTTTTCTGGTTCTTGTTTTTCTGGTTTTTCTGGTTTTTCTGGTTAGGGTTAGGGTTAGGGTTAGGGTTTTCTGGTTTTTCCGGTTTTTTCTGGTTTTTTCCGGTTTTATCCGGTTTTATCCGGTTTTTTCCGGTTTTTTCTGGTTCTTGTTTTTCTGGTTTTTCTGGTTTTTCTGGTTAGGGTTAGGGTTAGGGTTAGGGTTTTCTGGTTTTTCCGGTTTTTTCTGGTTTTTTCCGGTTTTATCCGGTTTTATCCGGTTTTTTCCGGTTTTTTCTGGTTCTTGTTTTTCTGGTTTTTCTGGTTTTTCTGGTTAGGGTTAGGGTTAGGGTTAGGGTTTTCTGGTTTTTCCGGTTTTTTCTGGTTTTTTCCGGTTTTATCCGGTTTTATCCGGTTTTTTCCGGTTTTTTCTGGTTCTTGTTTTTCTGGTTTTTCTGGTTTTTCTGGTTAGGGTTAGGGTTAGGGTTAGGGTTTTCTAATTTTTCCGGTTTTTTCTGGTTTTTTCCGGTTTTATCCGGTTTTATCCGGTTTTTTCCGGTTTTTTCTGGTTCTTGTTTTTCTGGTTTTTCTGGTTTTTCTGGTTAGGGTTAGGGTTAGGGTTAGGGTTTTCTGGTTTTTCCGGTTTTTTCTGGTTTTTTCCGGTTTTATCCGGTTTTTTCCGGTTTTTTCTGGTTCTTGTTTTTCTGGTTTTTCTGGTTTTTCTGGTTAGGGTTAGGGTTAGGGTTAGGGTTTTCTGGTTTTTCCGGTTTTTTCTGGTTTTTTCCGGTTTTATCCGGTTTTATCCGGTTTTTTCCGGTTTTTTCTGGTTCTTGTTTTTCTGGTTTTTCTGGTTTTTCTGGTTAGGGTTAGGGTTAGGGTTAGGGTTTTCTGGTTTTTCCGGTTTTTTCTGGTTTTTTCCGGTTTTATCCGGTTTTTTCCGGTTTTTTCTGGTTCTTGTTTTTCTGGTTTTTCTGGTTTTTCTGGTTAGGGTTAGGGGTAGGGTTAGGGTTTTCTGGTTTTTCCGGTTTTTTCTGGTTTTTTCCGGTTTTATCCGGTTTTATCCGGTTTTTTCCGGTTTTTTCTGGTTCTTGTTTTTCTGGTTTTTCTGGTTTTTCTGGTTAGGGTTAGGGTTAGGGTTAGGGTTTTCTGGTTTTTCCGGTTTTTTCTGGTTTTTTCCGGTTTTATCCGGTTTTATCCGGTTTTTTCCGGTTTTTTCTGGTTCTTGTTTTTCTGGTTTTTCTGGTTTTTCTGGTTAGGGTTAGGGTTAGGGTTAAGGTTTTCTGGTTTTTCCGGTTTTTTCTGGTTTTTTCCGGTTTTATCCGGTTTTATCCGGTTTTTTCCGGTTTTTTCTGGTTCTTGTTTTTCTGGTTTTTCTGGTTTTTCTGGTTAGGGTTAGGGTTAGGGTTAGGGTTTTCTAATTTTTCCGGTTTTTTCTGGTTTTTTCCGGTTTTATCCGGTTTTATCCGGTTTTTTCCGGTTTTTTCTGGTTCTTGTTTTTCTGGTTTTTCTGGTTTTTCTGGTTAGGGTTAGGGTTAGGGTTAAGGTTTTCTGGTTTTTCCGGTTTTTTCTGGTTTTTTCCGGTTTTATCCGGTTTTTTCCGGTTTTTTCTGGTTCTTGTTTTTCTGGTTTTTCTGGTTTTTCTGGTTAGGGTTAGGGTTAGGGTTAGGGTTTTCTGGTTTTTCCGGTTTTTTCTGGTTTTTTCCGGTTTTATCCGGTTTTATCCGGTTTTTTCCGGTTTTTTCTGGTTCTTGTTTTTCTGGTTTTTCTGGTTTTTCTGGTTAGGGTTAGGGTTAGGGTTAAGGTTTTCTGGTTTTTCCGGTTTTTTCTGGTTTTTTCCGGTTTTATCCGGTTTTTTCCGGTTTTTTCTGGTTCTTGTTTTTCTGGTTTTTCTGGTTTTTCTGGTTAGGGTTAGGGTTAGGGTTAGGGTTTTCTGGTTTTTCCGGTTTTTTCTGGTTTTTTCCGGTTTTATCCGGTTTTATCCGGTTTTTTCCGGTTTTTTCTGGTTCTTGTTTTTCTGGTTTTTCTGGTTTTTCTGGTTAGGGTTAGGGTTAGGGTTAGGGTTTTCTGGTTTTTCCGGTTTTTTCTGGTTTTTTCCGGTTTTATCCGGTTTTTTCTGGTTCTTGTTTTTCTGGTTTTTCTGGTTTTTCTGGTTAGGGTTAGGGTTAGGGTTAGGGTTTTCTGGTTTTTCCGGTTTTTTCTGGTTTTTTCCGGTTTTATCCGGTTTTATCCGGTTTTTTCCGGTTTTTTCTGGTTCTTGTTTTTCTGGTTTTTCTGGTTTTTCTGGTTATGGTTAGGGTTAGGGTTAGGGTTTTCTAGTTTTTCCGGTTTTTTCTGGTTTTTTCCGGTTTTATCCGGTTTTATCCGGTTTTTTCCGGTTTTTTCTGGTTCTTGTTTTTCTGGTTTTTCTGGTTTTTCTGGTTAGGGTTAGGGTTAGGGTTAGGGTTTTCTGGTTTTCCCGGTTTTTTCTGGTTTTTTCCGGTTTTATCCGGTTTTATCCGGTTTTTTCCGGTTTTTTCTGGTTCTTGTTTTTCTGGTTTTTCTGGTTTTTCTGGTTTTTCTGGTTAGAGTTAGGGTTAGGGTTAGGGTTTTCTGGTTTTTCCGGTTTTTTCTGGTTTTTTCCGGTTTTATCCGGTTTTTTCCGGTTTTTTCTGGTTCTTGTTTTTCTGGTTTTTCTGGTTTTTCTGGTTAGGGTTAGGGTTAGGGTTAGGGTTTTCTGGTTTTTCCGGTTTTTTCTGGTTTTTTCCGGTTTTATCTGGTTTTATCCGGTTTTTTCCGGTTTTTTCTGGTTCTTGTTTTTCTGGTTTTTCTGGTTTTTCTGGTTAGGGTTAGGGTTAGGGTTAGGGTTTTCTGGTTTTTCCGGTTTTTTCTAATTTTTTCCGGTTTTATCCGGTTTTTTCCGGTTTTTTCTGGTTCTTGTTTTTCTGGTTTTTCTGGTTTTTCTGGTTAGGGTTAGGGTTAGGGTTAGGGTTTTCTGGTTTTTCCGGTTTTTTCTGGTTTTTTCCGGTTTTATCCGGTTTTATCCGGTTTTTTCTGGTTCTTGTTTTTCTGGTTTTTCTGGTTTTTCTGGTTAGGGTTAGGGTTAGGGTTAGGGTTTTCTGGTTTTTCCGGTTTTTTCTGGTTTTTTCCGGTTTTATCCGGTTTTATCCGGTTTTTTCCGGTTTTTTCTGGTTCTTGTTTATCTGGTTTTTCTGGTTTTTCTGGTTAGGGTTAGGGTTAGGGTTAGGGTTTTCTGGTTTTTCCGGTTTTTTCTGGTTTTTTCCGGTTTTATCCGGTTTTATCCGGTTTTTTCCGGTTTTTTCTGGTTCTTGTTTTTCTGGTTTTTCTGGTTTTTCTGGTTAGGGTTAGGGTTAGGGTTAGGGTTTTCTGGTTTTTCCGGTTTTTTCTGGTTTTTTCCGGTTTTATCCGGTTTTTTCCGGTTTTTTCTGGTTCTTGTTTTTCTGGTTTTTCTGGTTTTTCTGGTTAGGGTTAGGGTTAGGGTTAGGGTTTTCTGGTTTTTCCGGTTTTTTCTGGTTTTTTCCGGTTTTATCCGGTTTTATCCGGTTTTTTCCGGTTTTTTCTGGTTCTTGTTTTTCTGGTTTTTCTGGTTTTTCTGGTTAGGGTTAGGGTTAGGGTTAGGGTTTTCTGGTTTTTCCGGTTTTTTCTGGTTTTTTCCGGTTTTATCCGGTTTTTTCCGGTTTTTTCTGGTTTTTGTTTTTCTGGTTTTTTCTGGTTTTTCTGGTTTTTCTGGTTAGGGTTAGGGTTAGGGTTAGGGTTTTCTGGTTTTTTCCGGTTTTTTCTGGTTTTTTCCGGTTTTATCCGGTTTTTTCCGGTTTTATCTGGTTCTTGTTTTTCTGGTTTTTCTGGTTTTTCTGGTTAGGGTTAGGGTTAGGGTTAGGGTTTTCTGGTTTTTCCGGTTTTTTCTGGTTTTTTCCGGTTTTATCCGGTTTTTTCCGGTTTTTTCTGGTTCTTGTTTTTCTGGTTTTTCTGGTTTTTCTGGTTAGGGTTAGGGTTAGGGTTAGGGTTTTCTGGTTTTTCCGGTTTTTTCTGGTTTTTTCCGGTTTTATCCGGTTTTTTCCGGTTTTTTCTGGTTCTTGTTTTTCTGGTTTTTCTGGTTTTTCTGGTTAGGGTTAGGGTTAAGGTTAGGGTTTTCTGGTTTTTCCGGTTTTTTCTGGTTTTTTCCGGTTTTATCCGGTTTTATCCGGTTTTTTCCGGTTTTTTCTGGTTCTTGTTTTTCTGGTTTTTCTGGTTTTTCTGGTTAGGGTTAGGGTTAGGGTTAGCGTTTTCTGGTTTTTCCGGTTTTTTCTGGTTTTTTCCGGTTTTATCCGGTTTTTTCCGGTTTTTTCTGGTTCTTGTTTTTCTGGTTTTTTCTGGTTTTTCTGGTTTTTCTGGTTAGGGTTAGGGTTAGGGTTAGGGTTTTCTGGTTCTTTCCGGTTTTTTCTGGTTTTTTCCGGTTTTATCCGGTTTTTTCCGGTTTTTTCTGGTTCTTGTTTTTCTGGTTTTTTTTGGTTTTTCTGCTTTTTCTGGTTAGGGTTAGGGTTAGGGTTAGGGTTTTTTGGTTTTTTCCGGTTTTTTCTGTTTTTTTCCGGTTTTATCCGGTTTTTTCCGGTTTTTTCTGGTTCTTGTTTTTCTGGTTTTTCTGGTTTTTCTGGTTAGGGTTAGGGTTAGGGTTAGGGTTTTCTGGTTTTTCCGGTTTTTTCTGGTTTTTTCCGGTTTTATCCGGTTTTATCCGTTTTTTTCCGGTTTTTTCTGGTTCTTGTTTTTCTGGTTTTTCTGGTTTTTCTGGTTATGGTTAGGGTTAGGGTTAGGGTTTTCTGGTTTTTCCGGTTTTTTCTGGTTTTTTCCGGTTTTATCCGGTTTTTTCCGGTTTTTTCTGGTTCTTGTTTTTCTGGTTTTTCTGGTTTTTCTGGTTAGGGTTAGGGTTAGGGTTAGGGTTTTCTGGTTTTTCCGGTTTTTTCTGGTTTTTTCCGGTTTTTTCCGGTTTTTTCCGGTTTTTTCTGGTTCTTGTTTTTCTGGTTTTTCTGGTTTTTCTGGTTAGGGTTAGGGTTAGGGTTAGAGTTTTCTGGTTTTTCCGGTTTTTTCTGGTTTTTTCCGGTTTTATCCGGTTTTTTCCGGTTTTTTCTGGTTCTTGTTTTTCTGGTTTTTCTGGTTTTTCTGGTTAGGGTTAGGGTTAGGGTTAGGGTTTTCTGGTTTTTCCGGTTTTTTCTGGTTTTTTCCGGTTTTATCCGGTTTTTTCCGGTTTTTTCTGGTTCTTGTTTTTCTGGTTTTTTCTGGTTTTTCTGGTTTTTCTGGTTAGGGTTAGGGTTAGGGTTAGGGTTTTCTGGTTCTTTCCGGTTTTTTCTGGTTTTTTCCGGTTTTATCCGGTTTTTTCCGGTTTTTTCTGGTTCTTGTTTTTCTGGTTTTTCTGGTTTTTCTGGTTAGGGTTAGGGTTAGGGTTAGGGTTTTCTGGTTTTTCCGGTTTTTTCTGGTTTTTTCCGGTTTTATCCGGTTTTATCCGGTTTTTTCCGGTTTTTTCTGGTTCTTGTTTTTCTGGTTTTTCTGGTTTTTCTGGTTAGGGTTAGGGTTAGGGTTAGGGTTTTCTGGTTTTTCCGGTTTTTTCTGGTTTTTTCCGGTTTTATCCGGTTTTATCCGGTTTTTTCCGGTTTTTTCTGGTTCTTGTTTTTCTGGTTTTTCTGGTTTTTCTGGTTTTTCTGGTTAGGGTTAGGGTTAGGGTTTTCTAATTTTTCCGGTTTTTTCTGGTTTTTTCCGGTTTTATCCGGTTTTATCCGGTTTTTTCCGGTTTTTTCTGGTTCTTGTTTTTCTGGTTTTTCTGGTTTTTCTGGTTAGGGTTAGGGTTAGGGTTAGGGTTTTCTGGTTTTTCCGGTTTTTTCTGGTTTTTTCCGGTTTTATCCGGTTTTTTCCGGTTTTTTCTGGTTCTTGTTTTTCTGGTTTTTCTGGTTTTTCTGGTTAGGGTTAGGGTTAGGGTTAGGGTTTTCTGGTTTTTCCGGTTTTTTCTGGTTTTTTCCGGTTTTATCCGGTTTTATCCGGTTTTTTCCGGTTTTTTCTGGTTCTTGTTTTTCTGGTTTTTCTGGTTTTTCTGGTTAGGATTAGGGTTAGGGTTAGGGTTTTCTGGTTTTTCCGGTTTTTTCTGGTTTTTTCCGGTTTTATCCGGTTTTTTCCGGTTTTTTCTGGTTCTTGTTTTTCTGGTTTTTCTGGTTTTTCTGGTTAGGGTTAGGGTTAGGGTTAGGGTTTTCTGGTTTTTCCGGTTTTTTCTGGTTTTTTCCGGTTTTATCCGGTTTTATCCGGTTTTTTCCGGTTTTTTCTGGTTCTTGTTTTTCTGGTTTTTCTGGTTTTTCTGGTTAGGGTTAGGGTTAGGGTTAGGGTTTTCTAATTTTTCCGGTTTTTTCTGGTTTTTTCCGGTTTTATCCGGTTTTATCCGGTTTTTTCCGGTTTTTTCTGGTTCTTGTTTTTCTGGTTTTTCTGGTTTTTCTGGTTGGGGTTAGGGTTAGGGTTAGGGTTTTCTGGTTTTTCCGGTTTTTTCTGGTTTTTTCCGGTTTTATCCGGTTTTTTCCGGTTTTTTCTGGTTCTTGTTTTTCTGGTTTTTCTGGTTTTTCTGGTTAGGGTTAGGGTTAGGGTTAGGGTTTTCTGGTTTTTCCGGTTTTTTCTGGTTTTTTCCGGTTTTATCCGGTTTTATCCGGTTTTTTCCGGTTTTTTCTGGTTCTTGTTTTTCTGGTTTTTCTGGTTTTTCTGGTTAGGGTTAGGGTTAGGGTTAGGGTTTTCTGGTTTTTCCGGTTTTTTCTGGTTTTTTCCGGTTTTATCCGGTTTTATCCGGTTTTTTCCGGTTTTTTCTGGTTCTTGTTTTTCTGGTTTTTCTGGTTTTTCTGGTTAGGGTTAGGGTTAGGGTTAGGGTTTTCTGGTTTTTCCGGTTTTTTCTGGTTTTTTCCGGTTTTATCCGGTTTTATCCGGTTTTTTCCGGTTTTTTCTGGTTCTTGTTTTTCTGGTTTTTCTGGTTTTTCTGGTTAGGGTTAGGGTTAGGGTTAGGGTTTTCTGGTTTTTCCGGTTTTTTCTGGTTTTTTCCGGTTTTATCCGGTTTTTTCCGGTTTTTTCTGGTTCTTGTTTTTCTGGTTTTTCTGGTTTTTCTGGTTAGGGTTAGGGTTAGGGTTAGGGTTTTCTGGTTTTTCCGGTTTTTTCTGGTTTTTTCCGGTTTTATCCGGTTTTATCCGGTTTTTTCCGGTTTTTTCTGGTTCTTGTTTTTCTGGTTTTTCTGGTTTTTCTGGTTAGGGTTAGGGTTAGGGTTAGGGTTTTCTGGTTTTTCCGGTTTTTTCTGGTTTTTTCCGGTTTTATCCGGTTTTTTCCGGTTTTTTCTGGTTCTTGTTTTTCTGGTTTTTCTGGTTTTTCTGGTTAGGGTTAGGGTTAGGGTTAGGGTTTTCTGGTTTTTCCGGTTTTTTCTGGTTTTTTCCGGTTTTATCCGGTTTTATCCGGTTTTTTCCGGTTTTTTCTGGTTCTTGTTTTTCTGGTTTTTCTGGTTTTTCTGGTTAGGGTTAGGGTTAGGGTTAGGGTTTTCTGGTTTTTCCGGTTTTTTCTGGTTTTTTCCGGTTTTATCCGGTTTTTTCCGGTTTTTTCTGGTTCTTGTTTTTCTGGTTTTTCAGGTTTTTCTGGTTAGGGTTAGGGTTAGGGTTAGGGTTTTCTGGTTTTTCCGGTTTTTTCTGGTTTTTTCCGGTTTTATCCGGTTTTATCGGGTTTTTTCCGGTTTTTTCTGGTTCTTGTTTTTCTGGTTTTTCTGGTTTTTCTGGTTAGGGTTAGGGTTAGGGTTAGGGTTTTCTGGTTTTTCCGGTTTTTTCTGGTTTTTTCCGGTTTTATCCGGTTTTATCCGGTTTTTTCTGGTTCTTGTTTTTCTGGTTTTTCTGGTTTTTCTGGTTAGGGTTAGGGTTAGGGTTAGGGTTTTCTAATTTTTCCGGTTTTTTCTGGTTTTTTCCGGTTTTATCCGGTTTTATCCGGTTTTTTCCGGTTTTTTCTGGTTCTTGTTTTTCTGGTTTTTCTGGTTTTTCTGGTTAGGGTTAGGGTTAGGGTTAGGGTTTTCTGGTTTTTCCGGTTTTTTCTGGTTTTTTCCGGTTTTATCCGGTTTTTTCCGGTTTTTTCTGGTTCTTGTTTTTCTGGTTTTTCTGGTTTTTCTGGTTAGGGTTAGGGTTAGGGTTAGGGTTTTCTAATTTTTCCGGTTTTTTCTGGTTTTTTCCGGTTTTATCCGGTTTTATCCGGTTTTTTCCGGTTTTTTCTGGTTTTTGTTTTTCTGGTTTTTCTGGTTTTTCTGGTTAGGGTTAGGGTTAGGGTTAGGGTTTTCTGGTTTTTCCGGTTTTTTCTGGTTTTTTCCGGTTTTATCCGGTTTTTTCCGGTTTTTTCTGGTTCTTGTTTTTCTGGTTTTTCTGGTTTTTCTGGTTAGGGTTAGGGTTAGGGTTAGGGTTTTCTGGTTTTTCCGGTTTTTTCTGGTTTTTTCCGGTTTTATCCGGTTTTATCCGGTTTTTTCCGGTTTTTTCTGGTTCTTGTTTTTCTGGTTTTTCTGGTTTTTCTGGTTAGGGTTAGGGTTAGGGTTAGGGTTTTCTGGTTTTTCCGGTTTTTTCTGGTTTTTTCCGGTTTTATCCGGTTTTATCCGGTTTTTTCCGGTTTTTTCTGGTTCTTGTTTTTCTGGTTTTTCTGGTTTTTCTAGTTAGGGTTAGGGTTAGGGTTAGGGTTTTCTGGTTTTTCCGGTTTTTTCTGGTTTTTTCCGGTTTTATCCGGTTTTATCCGGTTTTTTCCGGTTTTTTCTGGTTCTTGTTTTCCTGGTTTTTCTGGTTTTTCTGGTTAGGGTTAGGGTTAGGGTTAGGGTTTTCTGGTTTTTCCGGTTTTTTCTGGTTTTTTCCGGTTTTATCCGGTTTTATCCGGTTTTTTCCGGTTTTTTCTGGTTCTTGTTTTTCTGGTTTTTCTGGTTTTTCTGGTTAGGGTTAGGGTTAGGGTTAGGGTTTTTTAATTTTTCCGGTTTTTTCTGGTTTTTTCCGGTTTTATCCGGTTTTATCCGGTTTTTTCCGGTTTTTTCTGGTTCTTGTTTTTCTGGTTTTTCTGGTTTTTCTGGTTATGGTTAGGGTTAGGGTTAGGGTTTTCTGGTTTTTCCGGTTTTTTCTGGTTTTTTCCGGTTTTATCCGGTTTTATCCGGTTTTTTCCGGTTTTTTCTGGTTCTTGTTTTTCTGGTTTTTCTGGTTTTTCTGGTTAGGGTTAGGGTTAGGGTTAGGGTTTTCTGGTTTTTCCAGTTTTTTCTGGTTCTTGTTTTTCTGGTTTTTCTGGTTTTTCTGGTTAGGGTTAGGGTTAGGGTTAGGGTTTTCTGGTTTTTCCGGTTTTTTCTGGTTTTTTCCGGTTTTATCCGGTTTTATCCGGTTTTTTCCGGTTTTTTATGGTTTTTGTTTTTCTGGTTTTTCTGGTTTTTCTGGTTAGGGTTAGGGTTAGGGTTAGGGTTTTCTGGTTTTTCCGGTTTTTTCTGGTTTTTTCCGGTTTTATCCGGTTTTATCCGGTTTTTTCCGGTTTTTTCTGGTTTTTGTTTTTCTGGTTTTTCTGGTTTTTCTGGTTAGGGTTAGGGTTAGGGTTAGGGTTTTCTAATTTTTCCGGTTTTTTCTGGTTTTTTCCTGTTTTATCCGGTTTTATCCGGTTTTTTCCGGTTTTTTCTGGTTCTTGTTTTTCTGGTTTTTCTGGTTTTTCTGGTTAGGGTTAGGGTTAGGGTTAGGGTTTTCTGGTTTTTCCGGTTTTTTCTGGTTTTTTCCGGTTTTATCCGGTTTTATCCGGTTTTTTCCGGTTTTTTCTGGTTCTTGTTTTTCTGGTTTTTCTGGTTTTTCTGGTTAGGGTTAGGGTTAGGGTTAGGGTTTTCTGGTTTTTCCGGTTTTTTCTGGTTTTTTCCGGTTTTATCCGGTTTTATCCGGTTTTTTCCGGTTTTTTCTGGTTCTTGTTTTTCTGGTTTTTCTGGTTAGGGTTAGGGTTAGGGTTAGGGTTTTCTGGTTTTTCCGGTTTTTTCTGGTTTTTTCCGGTTTTATCCGGTTTTATCCGGTTTTTTCCGGTTTTTTCTGGTTCTTGTTTTTCTGGTTTTTCTGGTTTTTCTGGTTAGGGTTAGGGTTAGGGTTAGGGTTTTCTGGTTTTTCCGGTTTTTTCTGGTTTTTTCCGGTTTTATCCGGTTTTATCCGGTTTTTTCCGGTTTTTTCTGGTTCTTGTTTTTCTGGTTTTTCTGGTTTTTCTGGTTAGGGTTAGGGTTAGGGTTAGGGTTTTCTAATTTTTCCGGTTTTTTCTGGTTTTTTCCGGTTTTATCCGGTTTTATCCGGTTTTTTCCGGTTTTTTCTGGTTCTTGTTTTTCTGGTTTTTCTGGTTTTTCTGGTTAGGGTTAGGGTTAGGGTTAGGGTTTTCTGGTTTTTCCGGTTTTTTCTGGTTTTTTCCGGTTTTATCCGGTTTTTTCCGGTTTTTTCTGGTTCTTGTTTTTCTGGTTTTTCTGGTTTTTCTGGTTAGGGTTAGGGTTAGGGTTAGGGTTTTCTGGTTTTTCCGGTTTTTTCTGGTTTTTTCCGGTTTTATCCGGTTTTATCCGGTTTTTTCCGGTTTTTTCTGGTTCTTGTTTTTCTGGTTTTTCTGGTTTTTCTGGTTAGGGTTAGGGTTAGGGTTAGGGTTTTCTGGTTTTTCCGGTTTTTTCTGGTTTTTTCCGGTTTTATCCGGTTTTTTCCGGTTTTTTCTGGTTCTTGTTTTTCTGGTTTTTCTGGTTTTTCTGGTTAGGGTTAGGGGTAGGGTTAGGGTTTTCTGGTTTTTCCGGTTTTTTCTGGTTTTTTCCGGTTTTATCCGGTTTTATCCGGTTTTTTCCGGTTTTTTCTGGTTCTTGTTTTTCTGGTTTTTCTGGTTTTTCTGGTTAGGGTTAGGGTTAGGGTTAGGGTTTTCTGGTTTTTCCGGTTTTTTCTGGTTTTTTCCGGTTTTATCCGGTTTTATCCGGTTTTTTCCGGTTTTTTCTGGTTCTTGTTTTTCTGGTTTTTCTGGTTTTTCTGGTTAGGGTTAGGGTTAGGGTTAAGGTTTTCTGGTTTTTCCGGTTTTTTCTGGTTTTTTCCGGTTTTATCCGGTTTTATCCGGTTTTTTCCGGTTTTTTCTGGTTCTTGTTTTTCTGGTTTTTCTGGTTTTTCTGGTTAGGGTTAGGGTTAGGGTTAGGGTTTTCTAATTTTTCCGGTTTTTTCTGGTTTTTTCCGGTTTTATCCGGTTTTATCCGGTTTTTTCCGGTTTTTTCTGGTTCTTGTTTTTCTGGTTTTTCTGGTTTTTCTGGTTAGGGTTAGGGTTAGGGTTAGGGTTTTCTGGTTTTTCCGGTTTTTTCTGGTTTTTTCCGGTTTTATCCGGTTTTTTCCGGTTTTTTCTGGTTCTTGTTTTTCTGGTTTTTCTGGTTTTTCTGGTTAGGGTTAGGGTTAGGGTTAGGGTTTTCTGGTTTTTCCGGTTTTTTCTGGTTTTTTCCGGTTTTATCCGGTTTTATCCGGTTTTTTCCGGTTTTTTCTGGTTCTTGTTTTTCTGGTTTTTCTGGTTTTTCTGGTTAGGATTAGGGTTAGGGTTAGGGTTTTCTGGTTTTTCCGGTTTTTTCTGGTTTTTTCCGGTTTTATCCGGTTTTTTCCGGTTTTTTCTGGTTCTTGTTTTTCTGGTTTTTCTGGTTTTTCTGGTTAGGGTTAGGGTTAGGGTTAGGGTTTTCTGGTTTTTCCGGTTTTTTCTGGTTTTTTCCGGTTTTATCCGGTTTTATCCGGTTTTTTCCGGTTTTTTCTGGTTCTTGTTTTTCTGGTTTTTCTGGTTTTTCTGGTTAGGGTTAGGGTTAGGGTTAGGGTTTTCTAATTTTTCCGGTTTTTTCTGGTTTTTTCCGGTTTTATCCGGTTTTATCCGGTTTTTTCCGGTTTTTTCTGGTTCTTGTTTTTCTGGTTTTTCTGGTTTTTCTGGTTGGGGTTAGGGTTAGGGTTAGGGTTTTCTGGTTTTTCCGGTTTTTTCTGGTTTTTTCCGGTTTTATCCGGTTTTTTCCGGTTTTTTCTGGTTCTTGTTTTTCTGGTTTTTCTGGTTTTTCTGGTTAGGGTTAGGGTTAGGGTTAGGGTTTTCTGGTTTTTCCGGTTTTTTCTGGTTTTTTCCGGTTTTATCCGGTTTTATCCGGTTTTTTCCGGTTTTTTCTGGTTCTTGTTTTTCTGGTTTTTCTGGTTTTTCTGGTTAGGGTTAGGGTTAGGGTTAGGGTTTTCTGGTTTTTCCGGTTTTTTCTGGTTTTTTCCGGTTTTATCCGGTTTTTTCTGGTTCTTGTTTTTCTGGTTTTTCTGGTTTTTCTGGTTAGGGTTAGGGTTAGGGTTAGGGTTTTCTGGTTTTTCCGGTTTTTTCTGGTTTTTTCCGGTTTTATCCGGTTTTATCCGGTTTTTTCCGGTTTTTTCTGGTTCTTGTTTTTCTGGTTTTTCTGGTTTTTCTGGTTATGGTTAGGGTTAGGGTTAGGGTTTTCTAGTTTTTCCGGTTTTTTCTGGTTTTTTCCGGTTTTATCCGGTTTTATCCGGTTTTTTCCGGTTTTTTCTGGTTCTTGTTTTTCTGGTTTTTCTGGTTTTTCTGGTTAGGGTTAGGGTTAGGGTTAGGGTTTTCTGGTTTTCCCGGTTTTTTCTGGTTTTTTCCGGTTTTATCCGGTTTTATCCGGTTTTTTCCGGTTTTTTCTGGTTCTTGTTTTTCTGGTTTTTCTGGTTTTTCTGGTTTTTCTGGTTAGAGTTAGGGTTAGGGTTAGGGTTTTCTGGTTTTTCCGGTTTTTTCTGGTTTTTTCCGGTTTTATCCGGTTTTTTCCGGTTTTTTCTGGTTCTTGTTTTTCTGGTTTTTCTGGTTTTTCTGGTTAGGGTTAGGGTTAGGGTTAGGGTTTTCTGGTTTTTCCGGTTTTTTCTGGTTTTTTCCGGTTTTATCTGGTTTTATCCGGTTTTTTCCGGTTTTTTCTGGTTCTTGTTTTTCTGGTTTTTCTGGTTTTTCTGGTTAGGGTTAGGGTTAGGGTTAGGGTTTTCTGGTTTTTCCGGTTTTTTCTAATTTTTTCCGGTTTTATCCGGTTTTTTCCGGTTTTTTCTGGTTCTTGTTTTTCTGGTTTTTCTGGTTTTTCTGGTTAGGGTTAGGGTTAGGGTTAGGGTTTTCTGGTTTTTCCGGTTTTTTCTGGTTTTTTCCGGTTTTATCCGGTTTTATCCGGTTTTTTCTGGTTCTTGTTTTTCTGGTTTTTCTGGTTTTTCTGGTTAGGGTTAGGGTTAGGGTTAGGGTTTTCTGGTTTTTCCGGTTTTTTCTGGTTTTTTCCGGTTTTATCCGGTTTTATCCGGTTTTTTCCGGTTTTTTCTGGTTCTTGTTTATCTGGTTTTTCTGGTTTTTCTGGTTAGGGTTAGGGTTAGGGTTAGGGTTTTCTGGTTTTTCCGGTTTTTTCTGGTTTTTTCCGGTTTTATCCGGTTTTATCCGGTTTTTTCCGGTTTTTTCTGGTTCTTGTTTTTCTGGTTTTTCTGGTTTTTCTGGTTAGGGTTAGGGTTAGGGTTAGGGTTTTCTGGTTTTTTCCGGTTTTTTCTGGTTTTTTCCGGTTTTATCCGGTTTTTTCCGGTTTTTTCTGGTTCTTGTTTTTCTGGTTTTTCTGGTTTTTCTGGTTAGGGTTAGGGTTAGGGTTAGGGTTTTCTGGTTTTTCCGGTTTTTTCTGGTTTTTTCCGGTTTTATCCGGTTTTATCCGGTTTTTTCCGGTTTTTTCTGGTTCTTGTTTTTCTGGTTTTTCTGGTTTTTCTGGTTAGGGTTAGGGTTAGGGTTAGGGTTTTCTGGTTTTTCCGGTTTTTACTGGTTTTTTCCGGTTTTATCCGGTTTTTTCCGGTTTTTTCTGGTTTTTGTTTTTCTGGTTTTTTCTGGTTTTTCTGGTTTTTCTGGTTAGGGTTAGGGTTAGGGTTAGGGTTTTCTGGTTTTTTCCGGTTTTTTCTGGTTTTTTCCGGTTTTATCCGGTTTTTTCCGGTTTTATCTGGTTCTTGTTTTTCTGGTTTTTCTGGTTTTTCTGGTTAGGGTTAGGGTTAGGGTTAGGGTTTTCTGGTTTTTCCGGTTTTTTCTGGTTTTTTCCGGTTTTATCCGGTTTTTTCCGGTTTTTTCTGGTTCTTGTTTTTCTGGTTTTTCTGGTTTTTCTGGTTAGGGTTAGGGTTAGGGTTAGGGTTTTCTGGTTTTTCCGGTTTTTTCTGGTTTTTTCCGGTTTTATCCGGTTTTTTCCGGTTTTTTCTGGTTCTTGTTTTTCTGGTTTTTCTGGTTTTTCTGGTTAGGGTTAGGGTTAAGGTTAGGGTTTTCTGGTTTTTCCGGTTTTTTCTGGTTTTTTCCGGTTTTATCCGGTTTTATCCGGTTTTTTCCGGTTTTTTCTGGTTCTTGTTTTTCTGGTTTTTCTGGTTTTTCTGGTTAGGGTTAGGGTTAGGGTTAGCGTTTTCTGGTTTTTCCGGTTTTTTCTGGTTTTTTCCGGTTTTATCCGGTTTTTTCCGGTTTTTTCTGGTTCTTGTTTTTCTGGTTTTTTCTGGTTTTTCTGGTTTTTCTGGTTAGGGTTAGGGTTAGGGTTAGGGTTTTCTGGTTCTTTCCGGTTTTTTCTGGTTTTTTCCGGTTTTATCCGGTTTTTTCCGGTTTTTTCTGGTTCTTGTTTTTCTGGTTTTTTTTGGTTTTTCTGCTTTTTCTGGTTAGGGTTAGGGTTAGGGTTAGGGTTTTTTGGTTTTTTCCGGTTTTTTCTGTTTTTTTCCGGTTTTATCCGGTTTTTTCTGGTTCTTGTTTTTCTGGTTTTTCTGGTTTTTCTGGTTAGGGTTAGGGTTAGGGTTAGGGTTTTCTGGTTTTTCCGGTTTTTTCTGGTTTTTTCCGGTTTTATCCGGTTTTATCCGTTTTTTTCCGGTTTTTTCTGGTTCTTGTTTTTCTGGTTTTTCTGGTTTTTCTGGTTATGGTTAGGGTTAGGGTTAGGGTTTTCTGGTTTTTCCGGTTTTTTCTGGTTTTTTCCGGTTTTATCCGGTTTTTTCCGGTTTTTTCTGGTTCTTGTTTTTCTGGTTTTTCTGGTTTTTCTGGTTAGGGTTAGGGTTAGGGTTAGGGTTTTCTGGTTTTTCCGGTTTTTTCTGGTTTTTTCCGGTTTTTTCCGGTTTTTTCCGGTTTTTTCTGGTTCTTGTTTTTCTGGTTTTTCTGGTTTTTCTGGTTAGGGTTAGGGTTAGGGTTAGAGTTTTCTGGTTTTTCCGGTTTTTTCTGGTTTTTTCCGGTTTTATCCGGTTTTTTCCGGTTTTTTCTGGTTCTTGTTTTTCTGGTTTTTCTGGTTTTTCTGGTTAGGGTTAGGGTTAGGGTTAGGGTTTTCTGGTTTTTCCGGTTTTTTCTGGTTTTTTCCGGTTTTATCCGGTTTTTTCCGGTTTTTTCTGGTTCTTGTTTTTCTGGTTTTTTCTGGTTTTTCTGGTTTTTCTGGTTAGGGTTAGGGTTAGGGTTAGGGTTTTCTGGTTCTTTCCGGTTTTTTCTGGTTTTTTCCGGTTTTATCCGGTTTTTTCCGGTTTTTTCTGGTTCTTGTTTTTCTGGTTTTTCTGGTTTTTCTGGTTAGGGTTAGGGTTAGGGTTAGGGTTTTCTGGTTTTTCCGGTTTTTTCTGGTTTTTTCCGGTTTTATCCGGTTTTATCCGGTTTTTTCCGGTTTTTTCTGGTTCTTGTTTTTCTGGTTAGGGTTAGGGTTAGGGTTAGGGTTTTCTGGTTTTTCCGGTTTTTTCTGGTTTTTTCCGGTTTTATCCGGTTTTATCCGGTTTTTTCCGGTTTTTTCTGGTTCTTGTTTTTCTGGTTTTTCTGGTTTTTCTGGTTAGGGTTAGGGTTAGGGTTAGGGTTTTCTGGTTTTTCCGGTTTTTTCTGGTTTTTTCCGGTTTTATCCGGTTTTTTCCGGTTTTTTCTGGTTCTTGTTTTTCTAATTTTTTTGGTTTTTCTGGTTAGGGTTAGGGTTAGGGTTAGGGTTTTCTGGTTTTTCCGGTTTTTTCTGGTTTTTTCCGGTTTTATCCGGTTTTTTCCGGTTTTTTCTGGTTCTTGTTTTTCTGGTTTTTCTGGTTTTTCTGGTTAGGGTTAGGGTTAGGGTTAGGGTTTTCTGGTTTTTCCGGTTTTTTCTGGTTTTTTCCGGTTTTATCCGGTTTTTTCCGGTTTTTTCTGGTTCTTGTTTTTCTGGTTTTTCTGGTTTTTCTGGTTAGGGTTAGGGTTAAGGTTAGGGTTTTCCGGTTTTTCCGGTTTTTTCTGGTTTTTTCCGGTTTTATCCGGTTTTATCCGGTTTTTTCCGGTTTTTTCTGGTTCTTGTTTTTCTGGTTTTTCTGGTTTTTCTGGTTAGGGTTAGGGTTAGGGTTAGGGTTTTCTGGTTTTTCCGGTTTTTTCTGGTTTTTTCCGGTTTTATCCGGTTTTTTCCGGTTTTTTCTGGTTCTTGTTTTTCTGGTTTTTTCTGGTTTTTCTGGTTTTTCTGGTTAGGGTTAGGGTTAGGGTTAGGGTTTTCTGGTTCTTTCCGGTTTTTTCTGGTTTTTTCCGGTTTTATCCGGTTTTTTCCGGTTTTTTCTGGTTCTTGTTTTTCTGGTTTTTTTTGGTTTTTCTGCTTTTTCTGGTTAGGGTTAGGGTTAGGGTTAGGGTTTTTTGGTTTTTTCCGGTTTTTTCTGTTTTTTTCCGGTTTTATCCGGTTTTTTCCGGTTTTTTCTGGTTCTTGTTTTTCTGGTTTTTCTGGTTTTTCTGGTTAGGGTTAGGGTTAGGGTTAGGGTTTTCTGGTTTTTCCGGTTTTTTCTGGTTTTTTCCGGTTTTATCCGGTTTTATCCGTTTTTTTCCGGTTTTTTCTGGTTCTTGTTTTTCTGGTTTTTCTGGTTTTTCTGGTTATGGTTAGGGTTAGGGTTAGGGTTTTCTGGTTTTTCCGGTTTTTTCTGGTTTTTTCCGGTTTTATCCGGTTTTTTCCGGTTTTTTCTGGTTCTTGTTTTTCTGGTTTTTCTGGTTTTTCTGGTTAGGGTTAGGGTTAGGGTTAGGGTTTTCTGGTTTTTCCGGTTTTTTCTGGTTTTTTCCGGTTTTTTCCGGTTTTTTCTGGTTCTTGTTTTTCTGGTTTTTCTGGTTTTTCTGGTTAGGGTTAGGGTTAGGGTTAGAGTTTTCTGGTTTTTCCGGTTTTTTCTGGTTTTTTCCGGTTTTATCCGGTTTTTTCCGGTTTTTTCTGGTTCTTGTTTTTCTGGTTTTTCTGGTTTTTCTGGTTAGGGTTAGGGTTAGGGTTAGGGTTTTCTGGTTTTTCCGGTTTTTTCTGGTTTTTTCCGGTTTTATCCGGTTTTTTCCGGTTTTTTCTGGTTCTTGTTTTTCTGGTTTTTTCTGGTTTTTCTGGTTTTTCTGGTTAGGGTTAGGGTTAGGGTTAGGGTTTTCTGGTTCTTTCCGGTTTTTTCTGGTTTTTTCCGGTTTTATCCGGTTTTTTCCGGTTTTTTCTGGTTCTTGTTTTTCTGGTTTTTCTGGTTTTTCTGGTTAGGGTTAGGGTTAGGGTTAGGGTTTTCTGGTTTTTCCGGTTTTTTCTGGTTTTTTCCGGTTTTATCCGGTTTTATCCGGTTTTTTCCGGTTTTTTCTGGTTCTTGTTTTTCTGGTTTTTCTGGTTTTTCTGGTTAGGGTTAGGGTTAGGGTTAGGGTTTTCTGGTTTTTCCGGTTTTTTCTGGTTTTTTCCGGTTTTATCCGGTTTTTTCCGGTTTTTTCTGGTTCTTGTTTTTCTAATTTTTTTGGTTTTTCTGGTTAGGGTTAGGGTTAGGGTTAGGGTTTTCTGGTTTTTCCGGTTTTTTCTGGTTTTTTCCGGTTTTATCCGGTTTTTTCCGGTTTTTTCTGGTTCTTGTTTTTCTGGTTTTTTCTGGTTTTTCTGGTTTTTCTGGTTAGGGTTAGGGTAAGGGTTAGGGTTTTCTGGTTTTTTCCGGTTTTTTCTGGTTTTTTCCGGTTTTATCCGGTTTTTTCCGGTTTTTTCTGGTTCTTGTTTTTCTGGTTTTTCTGGTTT
>OX387260.1:97500-107500 GCA_947562095.1 Branchellion lobata
GTGACATCGCTGACTTTAGGAAAAAGATAAAATAATATTTTTAAAATTTTGAAAAGCATCAAATCAACGTATCTGTGATGATTCTTGGTGCACTTTGACGAATTGAGTAGTCCTTCCAAAATACTCATTGATTTTGCATCTGAAATATTGTTCGAATTTTTAATTTTGACTTTTCAAAAAAAATCGCTGAATTTAATAATCAAATAATCAATTTATTTAACGTCGAACGAAACGAAAGAAGCACTTGAAAAACTTCGCCAAAAATGAACGTCTGCTTGTCGAAACCGAAAAACATTAATATTTGGTCATGAGTATTAATTATATAAAAATAAAATAAAATAACAACCACATTTGAATAGTTTGAAAAGTATATTTAAAAAATTTTTGAGACGAAATAATATTTAAAATATTCAAAAGTTCACAAAATTATAATGAAAATAATTAATATTTGAGACAAAATTATATTGAAAATAATTAATATTTTTACAAAACTATATTTGACATTTTTAAAATTTTCAATCAAACTATATTGAAGATAATTAAAATTTCTAGACAACTTTTATTGAAAATATGTAGTTTCAGGTTTTGCGAAAGCGTGTATGGCGTTATTTTAATCTATTTCATTTTTTGTTTCCAAATATTTTTATTATCTATTTGAAATTCAAAGTTTAAAATTTTAGTTATAAATAAGTTAATTTATCTAAGATTTATAGTGTTTGCTGATTGCGAAGGTTTTGAAAAGATTTTTAAAAATCTGCCAAATCTGTCTCGTTTGAAATACAGACATTGCAGTGAAATCGTCAACCAACACCTACATAAATACTGTTTGCCAAATTACTCAACAAGAAAATGAACAAGTGTTGAAAAAAAAATTGTTGTTTAGACGGACTTGCCTGTACATTTGAGAAATGGCTGAGGAAGAAAAAGACATTGCTGTAACTTCGTCAACCAATCGGCTACAAGAATACCGTTTGCCAACTTAAAAAACAAGAAAGTGAGCGGATGTTGAAACCATTGCAAGAAATTGAGGTATCCAGACAGACATTTTTGTGAATATGAGAAATGACTGAAGAGGAAAATAGAAGAAGAGAAGAAATTACTTGCAATAACTTTCCAATAGTTATATTATGTGGTTTCAAAATATGATTCAATTCTGAACTTTTGAGACTCATTAATTTAATTTAATAGTCAATTCTGCTTTTGAATTTCTTAGAACCTTTTAACATTCCAGTTTTGTTTAATTTGATGAAACATTTTTCAATAGTCATTCCATATAAGCTATGAGTCCATTCTAAATTCTTGAGACTCATAACTTTGATTCTATAATCAGTTTTTGATCTTTTGCAACATACACTTGACAGTTTTTATGACATTCAGTCATTGTCAATTTGGTTGTTTTTTTTTTCATTTTGATTGTTCACCATGTTCTGTGCCTTTTCCAGCGTTTGTCTGGTTTTGATTCAATAAAGACTATAAAAAAAGTCCATGTCGAAGGAAATGTTACAGAAACTATGAAATAATCAAAATTTGATAACAGCCAAACTAACAAAAACTGTTGTATTGAAAGCAAGCAAAGATGAAGGACTTAAGGTGACATCCATTAGAGATGCATTGTAGATGCATTAGAGGTGCATTAGAGATGCATTAGAAATGCATTAGAGATGCATTAGAAATGCATTAGAAATGCATTGTAGATGCATTGTAGATGCATTGTAGATGCATTAGATATGCATTGTAGATGCATTAGATATGCATTAGAGATGCATTGTAGATGCATTAGAAATGCATTGTAGATGCATTAGAAGTGCAATGTAGATGCAGATCATGAAGCCTTACAAATTTATTATCGAATCGTTAATACAAACATCAAATAACTGAATTTTCGCCATGTTCTGCAGCATTTCAGTGGCTGACTGCATTCAAAGAAATTTAATCAGATAAAATTACGACTATGAAAAACTAACGGTGATGGAAAAATGGACTTTGTTAGCGATTTTATGTGTGGTACCATGAAAAATAAAAATGAATGGTTCATTAGAATTAAATTATAATAAAATATTTTAAATTGTTTCAATATAGCTGTTAGCCCTTTTTATTTCATTAAAAGTTTTTTTCTATCCATATATTTTGTTCTCTGAAGACGCAAATTCATTGCAAACGAGTAATTAGCCTGCCACCTAGCGTTTGAAATAAGTTGAGTAGATATTCAAAGTATTCTTGATTCACCAGACTTCAACAATGATAATATGGTATTAAATTGAAATTGTATCAAATTATAAAAACAGTGAAATGTTTTAGTTGTTTTAATTTCAGCTGAATATGTGTAAAATTTATAAATTCAATCTAAATTCAGCAAATTATTTGCTAATATAACTAATTACTGTAAAAAAAGATTTGATTTCTAAAGCAGGTAAGACCAACATAACCAATAGACTGGTTAGTTAATTATGATATAACGGCTGACACTTCCATACAAGCCTCTCCCGTCTTCTTACTACTGCATTATTATATTCAAATAATAAAAAAGGGGTGCAGCGAAGGAGCATTTTCAGAAGAGGCATGGTTCACAAAACATACGGAACAGCATCAACCTTCAAGTGTGTGTGTGATTTTAAGATTATTTATTTTAAAATCGCCTTGTCATTCAATGCTTTCCATTCCATATTTTCAACATTCGTTTTTTCGATTGCTTTTCGAAAGTTCATGCCTTCTTCGTACATTAATCACCACCATACAAGAGTGACAGGCCAACTTCTCGCGCAAGCCTGCGTTAGCCAGAAATTTCCAAAATGAGTGTCTGACACATGCGAAAGATACGCGAAGCTGTGAGAAATGTGCTTCAAATACTCACCAAATAACGTGAAACACGCACAAAAAGAGTTTGAAGGGAAACTTACAAGTGTCTGAATCACTTGATGGACAAAACACCCTTAATAGATACATGAGGTTGCATCAAAAACTTGAAACATAAAAGTTGGTGACTTTTAATTCAAACAAGAAACGTTTCAGTGTAAGGAAATTAATACTCAATGAAGCGTGCATGAGACTCTCAATGCATACAAAAGGATCCTAGAAACACTCGATACACACCAAATACACTACGTGGTGTCGCATGTAACTTAATAACGATTTTAGTGACAAAATGTAGTGACCAACCTTCCTGCTCTTCTGTCCTCCTCCAGTCTTCACTCATCCCTGCCACGAACCTGTCGAATTTTCATAACAAGAACTTTATTTCAGTCAAACTTCTTATAACCTCAACTACACCTCAACATCTCAACACCTCAACAACATATCGACACCTAAACACTTCAAAACCCCGACAACACCTCAACACCTCACCAACACCTCAACAGCACCTCACCAACACCTCAACAACACCTCAGCAACACCTCAGCAACACCTCAGCAACACCTCACCAACACCTCACCAACACCTCAACAACACCTCAACAACACCTCAACAACACCTCAACAACATCTCAACAACACCTCGTCAACACCTCAACAACACCTCAAAAACACCTTATCAACACCTCAGTAACATTTCAACAACACCTCGTCAACACCTCAACAACACCTTAACAACACCTCAGTAACATCTCAACAACACCTCAACAACACCTCAGCAACACCTCAACAACACCTCAGCAACACCTCAACAACACCTCAGCAACACCTCAACAACACCTCAACAACACCTCAACAACACCTCAACAACACCTCAACAACACCTCAACAACACCTCAAAAGAATAGAAACATGTAAATTTCACACACCTTCTGCTCGTATCAGGTGTTCTCGTGTGTACTTGAGTTCCACGTGACTTCACGCATGTGTGAAAGGTGCTTCAAAAACCTTCACTGCAATTGAAAGGTTTTTATGGCGTTTTTGTTTTCAAACCGACGAAGCACTCACTCCGCGTGGTGTCGCATGCAACTCAACTACGCAGTGGAAAAAAAAATGTGACCAACCTCAATTTCTGCTTTCTTCTCCTCTTCCTTCAGTCTTCACTCCTCACTGTGACGAACCTGTCGAATTTTCGGCTTTAAAAAGCAACACCAACAAGAACTTTATTTCAGTTAAACGTGTTACGACCTCAACTACATTTCAACTCTGCACCTCCTCAAGCTAATGAACTTCAGCGCACACTCCAGCCGTTATATGCTCTCTGAGAAGGCGTACACAAGCATGCATACACCTAAGCTTCTTCGTTCCGACTTCTGTGGCTAACGCAGGCCTGCGTGGAAAGTTAGGCTGTCACGCCTGTATGGTGGTAATTAGTGTACGATTAACGTATGTGAACTCCCGTAACAAAAAGTAGTGAGGAAATTATTGTTAATAATAATAAAATAAATTATTATTTTTATTATTATTATTATTATTACTATTATTATTATTATTATTATTATTATTATTATTATTATTATTATTATTATTATTATTATTATTATTATTATTATTATTATTATTATAATTATTATTATTATTATTATTATTATTATTATTATTATTATTATTATTATTATTATTATTATTATTATTATTATTATTATTATTATTATTATTATTATTATTATTATTATTATTATTATTATTATTATTATTATTATTATTATTATTATTATTATTATTATTATTATTATTATTATTATTATTATTATTATTATTATTATTATTATTATTATTATTATTATTATTATTATTATTATTATTATTATTATTATTATTATTATTATTATTATTATTATTATTATTATTATTATTATATTCTTTTTTGAGTGTTGTTCATTTTTTCATTGATGTGAATGCAAAATTTGTTATAGCGCACACTTTGAATATTCACCTTACTCATTCAACCTTTTGTCCGCATTAAAGGTGCTTCAGGTAATTTTCTGCATGTCTCAAAGGTTCTTCAGGCGCTCTTTTGTTTCACCAGTACTTCAAGCATCTTTTGGCATGTATGTTTGTATGTATGAAGAATGCATCAGGCACCCTTTTGTATGCATGAAGAATACTTCAGGCACCTTTTTGTATGTATGAAGAATGCTTCAGACATCCTTTTGTATGTATGAGGAATGCTTCAGGCACCTTTTTGTATGCATGAAGAATGCATCAGGCACTCTTTTGTATGTATGAAGAATGCATCAAACATCCTTTTTTATGCATGAAGAATGCTTCAGTTTTGTTTTATGCATGAAGTGTTTGAGGCGACTTTATGTTTGCGTCAAGTGTTTCGCGTACATTTGCACGTGTTTTTTGCAGGTATTTTTTTTGTATGTTTGAGTGTTTCATGTAACTTCACGCACGTGCGAAAAGTTCTTCAGACACCTTTTTGAGGTGATCTCCTCAGATCCGAAGTTAAATTATATCATCTTTTTTTGAAATATTTGCAAAACTATCGAACGGAAGCAACCTGCAAATCAACACATTAGACAACCTCAAACCTCTCGGCACAGTCTCAAATCTCGTTGGTGGCAGCTTTTGAGACCTTCTGTTCTTCAATGGGTTCTGTTGTCTTGTTGGTGGCATCTTCTGAGGCCTAAACCGATCACACTCCACAGCGGGATATGCCAATCATCATGCCACCAAGATAAGATTGAAAATTAACAAATTGGTGGTTTGAAATATACATTTAAAAAGTCGTTTAACTCTTTTTTTTTAATTTCATAAAAAGGTTAGTAGGTTTTTTTTAAGGATTACGGTTTCCAGTGCTTGTTTGGATCTGTTCTAATTAAGCCTATGAGCAATATATTGATGAGACCTAATCTAATCAAATCATTTGTATAGCGCTGATCTATTCAATGGCGCTCAAAACCTGATTGCCCTCTCGAGTAAACATCCCACATCTAAAATAAATAAAATACAAAATAACTTATGAAGTTTTTTGAAAAATAAAAAAAAATAAAAATCAGCATACAAACATAGGACTATTAATTTGAAAGATGGTTTAACTTTTAAGCAGTCCCGATGTCCGTCTATTCAAAAAGATTATTTTAACTCTAATACCTTATTTCAAGTTCAAAGATATTAATGCAACAATTATTGAGTAGATCTATAAATTCGATATCTTCAGTTTGCGGACGGACTTTCATCAACAAAAATGCGTCCTACCTGTTCGACAAAATGTCTGGCAGAGCCCCAAGTGCCTTACGAGCCAGGTATTGTGGTAGTTGGAGGGGGGCTGGTTGGCATGATGGTTGCTTACCACATCAAACAACTTGATACCTTGGCGTACGGCGTTACACTAATCGAAAAAGATATCTCCCTGTTAGTTTTTTGAGACGCCGCTAATAATAATAACTCATTCCTTCATTTTATTATTTTCGATCGTAATTATAAAATTTCATAAAGTTTCAAAAAAAATATTATTTTAAAGATATTTCTGGAATTAAAAATAGAATGAAATACAGTTTAAAGACACAGCAACCAGTGTGTTTCACGAGGAAGCAGTACTGGCACGAGGAGCACTTGGCAATGGCGCGGTACTGTGGTGACTTTTTGAGGAAGGTGCCACAACACCTTGCCATCCCAGGTGCCACCACACAAATATATGACTACATAACAATGTTCATATAAGATGCTGCCTCGGGGTTAATGCCACTATAATAATATTCATGTTTGTATTGTATTTTATTGTATATAACTATAAACAAAAATCATTTTTATCTTTATTATTCTCAGTTATGCCCCATAAGCCACAGCATCAATCAAAATGTATTCATACAATTGCTTTCTCCAGTGTTTGATACAACAAAATAACAACTAAACAATCATATTTATGATTCTGGCCCACGAGAGCCCAACAATGTCAAAGTTGATGAGCATTTAACAATACTAACAAACAATATTTTTAACTGAATTTATTTAATTAATGTTATAATAATGTGACTATGTGTCTCATAGTAATGACACAGCACCACTACAGACCTGCAGGTGCCTGGCATTCATGCATAGAGGTTAGAATGTGCTTGTTTTTGCAAGAGGTGTCAGCGACGGTGGGGCGGGTGGTGATGGAGATGGTGTTGAAGGAGTGGGTGCAACTAATCAACCTTTCCAGATTCTTCTTTGACAGAGTCATGTACGACGAAAAGCAAACTTCGAAGACAACCTGACAAACACGAGTGGAAGGAGGAGCAAGAGAAGGAGGAGGGAGAGAAGGAGGAGCAAGAGAAGGGGGAGAGAGAGAAGGGGGAGGAGAAGGAGGAGGGAGAGAAGGGGGAGAAGAATGAGAGAAGAAGAAGAAAAAGGGGGAGAGAAGGAAGAGAAGGAGGAAGAGGAAAGAGGAGAAGGGGGGGGGGGGGGAGAAGGAGGAGAAGGAGGAAGAGGAAGGAGGGTTATGATTGAGAGGGGAAAAGAAGGGAAAGAGGTGAGAAATGAAAAGAAGAAGGCGAGGAGGGAAGAGGAGAGGGACGATGTTGGAAGAGTTGAGTGGAAGAGCATGGGCTTGAAGTGGTGGAGCAAGTCAGCTCTAGTTTGAAGAACTTACTGCCTTGATAGGCTTTCAGGTGTATTGACATTTATTTGATTATTTCTGTGCAAATTAAGCGTTTTTCAAATATAAAATAAACCTTCCAGAATGTTCAGACCACTTCAAACAAAATTAAATGGCTTGTGCGCGCTTGCATGCAGCATCCTGCAAACCTCTTCCACACAGCTGTCTGCTTATCGATCTCGAAGATGGAAAAGCAAATTATTTTGAATCAATGGCCGATCGGCAGACATTCATTGATGATTGCGAGAGTGGCGCCCAATTAGTATGCTTTTTAAAGCAACACAGCCACGATTAGTTAAGGTCTCGTTGAAGCAAGTCCCGTGTAATCGAAAACGCTTCAGAAAGCTAACAAATTAAGACTATTATTAAGACTCAGTTATTAAGCCTTCTTACAATTTCGTATTTTTTCATGAATTTTCTAAAAAAAATGATTAAAAATTCAAAAAAATTTTGAGTCTATTTTTATTGGTGACACGAGAGACCCTGAACTAATATTGTCCTCCAAATGTACGCACGCATGTGATACTGGCATCCATACATTAAAAATGTTATGGCATTCCGTATCAGTCTATTTTATCTTTTATAAACAAATTTTATCTTAAATTCTTCATCCTCTCATTTGTCCATTCTCATTTACACTTTAATTAACTTTTACACTTTAATGGTGATAATCTTCTCGATCGTGGAAGATGAGTTGAATTTAACATGATTATTCGCATTGTCCCCAAATTCAAAATTCAATTTTTTGTTTTCGGATGAAATAAATATCTTTCGATAAAAAAAAATTCTCGAATTTTCCCGGAAGTCTTGATGGTTTGAACAGGTACGAAAACAATAGCTTCTTTTTCTTGCATGTATCGGACTGGGCTCCGATAAAACGCAACGACCAACAAGTTTTAGACTTTAATTTTGCAGACAGCTTGGTGCGATCGCTATATAGGCCTTTCTTCCACGCATACACACGCACGCACGGCCTCGAGGGCGCATGATATAGACAAGTGTGGTTGTGCTGCAGCCCATTCATAATGGGGGAGACTCAATTGTGGAATTGTTCTTACATAGTGGGTTTTTGCGCTGTATACATCTGTATATAAAGACAGCCAATTGGAATTGAAAGTTGAAATGTTGTTGTTGTGATGTTTGTTGTTACATGTCATTTGCACCTCTTAGTAGGACAATGGATTTCAAGGAGCATGATTGAATAGTAATGAGAAGTGTATCAGCAGTGGCTCAGTCATTCAAGGCATTTATAATACTACTTGAGAATTTGAATTAGCTTACATTCAAGTCAATTTTGCTCAAGAAATGGACCACTACAATTCGGAAATAATAAAATATTATAAATTCTGAAAACAAATTAAACTGAGAATTGAATTGGAAAAAGGCTGTTAAAATGTGATTTGGATTTCCTATTGGTTGTTCAACCCTTCTCCATCCATCAACCCTCCTCCATCCATCAACCCTCCTCCATCCATCAACCCTCTTCCATCCATCAACCTTCCTCCATCCATCAACCCTCCTCCATCCATCAACCTTCCTCCATCCATCAACCCTCCTCCATCCATCAACCCTCCTCCATCCATCAACCCTCCTCCATCCATCAACCCTCCTCCATCCATCAACCCTCTTCCATCCATCAACCTTCCTCCATCCATCAACCCTCCTCCATCCATCAACCTTCCTCCATCCATCAACCCTCCTCCATCCATCAACCCTCCTCCATCCATCAACCCTCCTCCATCCATCAACCCTCCTCCATCCATCAACCCTCCTCCATCCATCAACCCTCCTCCATCCATCAACCTTCCTCCATCCATCAACCCTCCTCCATCCATCAACCCTCTTCCATCCATCAACCCTTCTCCATCCATCAACCCTCCTTCATCCATCAACCCTCTTCCATCCATCAACCCTCTTCCATCCATCAACCCTCCTCCATCCATCAACCCTCCTCCATCCATCAACCCTTCTCCATCCATCAACCCTCTTCCATCCATCAACCCTTCTCCATCCATCAACCCTCCTTCATCCATCAACCCTCCTCCATCCATCGCCCCTCCTCCATCCATCAACCCTCCTCCATCCATCAACCCTCCTCCATCCATCAACCCTCCTCCATCCATTAACCCTCCTCCATCCATCAACCCTCCTCCATCCATCAACCACCCAACCCTGTTTTCACTTTCTCACCTAACAGTCTTGCTCATCACTAAGATACAAAAACCTCCCCAATTCATCCACTCATCTCTCAGAAACCTCACTTCACCCACCATCGATCCACCATCGCCCAACATCACCCACCATCATCCACCATCACCCACCATTGATCCAACATCACCCACCATCGATCCACCATCACCCACCATTGATCCACCATCACCCACCATTGATCCACCATCACCCACCATTGATCCACCATCACCCACCATTGATCCACCATCATCCACCATTGATCCACCATCACCCACCATTGATCCACCATCACCCACCATTGATCCACCATCAC
>OX387260.1:112500-120000 GCA_947562095.1 Branchellion lobata
TGTGTGTGTGTGTGTGTGTGTGTGGGTGCGTCTTTTTTTTGTGTATGTGTGTGTGTGCGCGTTCTGATACATCACCCAAATAACCACCCACTCACTCATATGCATATTCACTCATCAATCCACCACAATATCTATCCACCTAGCTACAAAACTGTCCAAGCAACCACCACCTTCCATAGCAACCACCTTCCTCCATAGCAACCACCACCTTCCATAGCAACCACCTTCATAGCAACCACCTTCCTCCATAGCAACCACCACCTTCCATAGCAACCACCTTCATCGCAACCACCACCTTACATAGCAACCACCACCTTCTTTAGCAACCACCATTTTCCACAGCAACCACCACCCTCCATAGCAACCACCACTCTTCATAGCAACCACCACCTTACATAGCAACCACCACCTTCCATAGCAACCACCACTCTTCATAGCAACCACCACCTTACATAGCAACCACCACCTTCTTTAGCAACCACCATTTTCCACAGCAACCACCACCCTCCATAGCAACCACCACTCTTCATAGCAACCACCACCTTACATAGCAACCACCGCCTTTCATAGCAACCACCACCCTCCATAGCAACCACCATCTTCCATAGCAACCACCACCCTCCATAGCAACAACCACCTTCTATAGCAACCACCAATTTCCATATCAACCACCACCTTCTATAGCAACCACCACCTTCCATAGCAACCACCACCTTCCATAGCAACCACCACCCTCCATAGCAACCACCACCTTCCATAGCAACCACCACCATCCATAGCAACCACTACCACAATGACAGCTGGCCTTCTTGGATGTGAGTGATTTGTCGTTTGTGAGTGACTTGGGTCACAAGCGGCGTGAGGGCATGGTGCGCAAGAAGGGCGGTGGTAGGCGCTTTGCCACTCACTGCTGCTCCTGCTGCCTCGTCTGTGTGCCTGCCAAGTGGCTCAAGCGGTGGCTGGGAGGTGGCTGAGTGGGTGGGAGGTGGCTGAGTGGGTGGGAGGTGGCTGAGTGGGTGGGAGGTGGCTGAGTGGGTGGGAGGTGGCTGAGTGGCTGAGAGGTGGCTGAGTGGCTGGGAGGTGGCTGAGTGGCTGGGAGGTGGCTGAGTGGGTGGGAGGTGGCTGAGTGGCTGGGAGGTGGCTGAGTGGCTGGGAGGTGGCTGAGTGGCTGGGAGGTGGCTAAGTGGCTGAGAGGTGGCTGAGTGGCTGGGAGGTGGCTAAGTGGCTGGGAGGTGGCTGAGTGGCTGGGAGGTGGCTGAGTGGCTGGGAGGTGGCTGAGTGGCTGGGAGGTGGCTGAGTGGCTGGGAGGTGGCTGAGTGGCTGGGAGGTGGCTGAGTGGCTGGGAGGTGGCTGAGTGGGTGGGAGGTGGCTGAGTGGGTGGGAGGTGGCTGAGTGGCTGAGAGGTGGCTGAGTGGCTGGGAGGTGGCTGAGTGGGTGGGAGGTGGCTGAGTGGCTGAGAGGTGGCTGAGTGGCTGGGAGGTGGCTGAGTGGCTGGGAGGTGGCTGAGTGGCTGGGAGGTGGCTGAGTGGCTGGGAGGTGGCTAAGTGGCTGAGAGGTGGCTGAGTGGCTGGGAGGTGGCTAAGTGGCTGGGAGGTGGCTGAGTGGCTGGGAGGTGGCTGAGTGGCTGGGAGGTGGCTGAGTGGCTGGGAGGTGGCTGAGTGGCTGGGAGGTGGCTGAGTGGCTGGGAGGTGGCTGAGTGGCTGGGAGGTGGCTGAGTGGGTGGGAGGTGGCTGAGTGGGTGGGAGGTGGCTGAGTGGCTGAGAGGTGGCTGAGTGGCTGGGAGGTGGCTGAGTGGCTGGGAGGTGGCTGAGTGGCTGGGAGGTGGCTGAGTGGCTGGGAGGTGGCTGAGTGGCTGGGAGGTGGCTGAGTGGCTGGGAGGTGGCTAAGTGGCTGAGAGGTGGCTGAGTGGCTGGGAGGTGGCTGAGTGGCTGGGAGGTGGCTAAGTGGCTGGGAGGGAGGTTGCTGAGTGGGTGGGAGATGTGGGGGAGAAAAAGGGGGTGAGATAGAAGGAAGATTTTGGTAGACTACATTCGACCACGTCCAACTCCACACAAGCACGCACAAGCACACATACGAGCACACACAAGCACACACACGCACACACACGCACACACGCAAACAAGCACACACACGCACAGGTGGCTTGTCTTGAAGGACAGCTTCGTGGCGTACGTGAGGCCTGAAGATGGAAGAGTGAGTGATGTGCTGCTGATGGACCAGGATTTCAAGGTGATGCATGCATGCGTGCATGCGTGGGTGCATGCATGAATGAATTGATTTACTCATGCATTCATTTTGCATGCGTGCACCAGGTGAACTTTGGAGTGGTGAGTACAGGCTGGAGGAAGGGTCTGCTGGTGACCAACCTTTCAAGGTTCCTTCCTTTTCCTCCATCCTTTTCCTCCTTTTCCTTTAATTCCTTCATCCGCCTCCCCTCCTTCTTTTCTTCACCACACCACATCACACCACACTACACCACATCACGCTACACCACACCACACTACACCACACCACACCACACCACACCACACCACACCACGCTACACCACACTACACCACACCACACTACACCACACCACATCACACCACACCACACCACCTCACACAGGCATTTGAGACTCAAGTGCTCAACACAGAGGAACGCCAGGGTGTGGTACGAAGACATCAAAGACACCATGCAAACTACGGGTGTTGATGATGATGATGATGATGATGATGATGCTGATGATGATGATGATGATGATGATGATGATGATGATGATGATGATGATGATGATGATGATAATGCTGATGATGATGATGATGATGATGATGATGAGGATGATGATGATGATGATGTTGATGATGCTGATGATGATGATGATGATGCTGATGATGATGATGATGATGATGATGATGATGATGATGATGAGGATGATGATGATGGTGATGAATGTGGTAATGGGGGTTGTGGTGATGAAAGTGATCACTACTAATGATGATGATTATCATAATTGACGCAAAGACAAATACACCGACCACAGGAAACGACTTCACGCAGGCCAACCGCTTCAGGTCCTTCGTGCCTGTCAGGAGCAACACCTACTGCAACTGGTGACTTCATCCCTCCACCCATCCATCCATCCTCCTACACACACAAATACAGACATACAAACACACACACACACACACACACACACACACACACACACACACACACACACACACACACACACACACACACACACACACACAGGTACGTGGACGGGGCTTCGTACATGGCGGCAGTGGCTGATGCCATGGATGCTGCCAAGGAGGAGATTTTTATCACCGACTGGATGTGCGTGTGCATGCACGTGTGCATGGATTAATGCATTCGTGGATTAATGGATTAATGGATGAATGGGTGCATAGATTAATGGATGGATGCGTGCATGGATTAATGGATGGATAGATGGATGGGTGATTGGATGTTTCCATGACAACCACAGGTTGAGTCCTGAGTTGTACATGAAGCGACCATTCTTGGAAGGCGATAAGTGGAGAATCGATCAGATCCTCAAGAGGAAAGCGGTGTGTGTGTGTGTGTGTGTGTGTGTGTGTGTGTGTGTGTGTGTGTGTGTGTGTGCGCGCGCGTGTGTGTGTGTGTGTGCGTGTGTGTGCGGGAAGTGGACCCTACACCAGCCCACAACGACTCAGGAGCAAGGGGTGAGGGTGTTCATCTTGGTATTCAAGGAGCTGGAGATGGCTCTGGGTATCAACAGCATGCACACAAAACAAGTCCTCTCTGCACTCCACCCCACCAACATCAAGGTGCTTCAGCCGCCAGTGTGGCCACATCATGCACCATGCACCATGTAATGCACCATGCACCATGTAATGTACCATGTACCATGCACCATGCACGATTCACAATGTACCATGCACCATGCACCATGTAATGTACCATGCACCATGCACCATGTAATGTACCATGCACCATGCACAATGCACCATCCACCATGCACCATGCACCATACAACAGGTGTTGAGGCACCCTGACGGAATCAGCATGTGGTCGCACCACGAGAAGTCGGTGGTGGTGGACCAGAAGATTGCCTTCGTGGGGGGCATCGACCTCTGCTACGGCCGCTGGGACACCAGGAAACACCGGTGGTTTGGCGTGGTGTGGTGTGGTGGGGTGAGGTGTGATGTGGTGTGGTGTGGTGTGGTGTGGTGTGGTGTGATGTGGTGTGGTGTGGTGTGATGTAGTGTGGTGTGGTGTGGTGTGGTGTGGTGTGGTGTGGTGTGATGTGGTGTGGTGTGGTGTGGTGTGATGTAGTGTGGTGTGGTGTGGTGTGGTGTGGTGTGAAGTGAGGAATACCTGGATGGATGAAAGAAATGGTGGGAGATGATGTTCTAATGAATTTCAAATATTACTGGACGTAGGGATAGGTGGATGTTGCATAGATGGGTGGATGTTGCATAGATGGGTGGATGTTGCATAGATGGGTGGATGTTGCATAGATGGGTGGATGTTGCATAGATGGATGGATGTTGCATAGATGGGTGGATGTTGCATAGATGGGTGGATGTTGCATAGATAGGTGGATGTTGCATAGATGGGTGGATGTTGCATAGATGGGTGGATGTTGCATAGATGGGTGGATGTTGCATAGATGGGTGGATGTTGCATAGATGGGTGGATTTTGCATCGATGGGTGGATGTTGCATAGATGGGTGGATGTTGCATAGATGGGTGGATGTTGCATAGATGGGTGGATGTTGCATAGATGGGTGGATGTTGCATAGATGGGTGGATGTTGCATAGATGGGTGGATGTTGCATAGATGGGTGGATGTTGCATAGATGGATGGATGGAGAGATGGATGAAAGATGAAAGAGTGGTTGATGTGGCACAGACTGACGGACCTGGGCACCATCGAGGCCTCCAGCATCTTCAGCGAGGAAGACGAAAACCGCAAGCAACCCAAACCCCACCCTACTCCCTCCTCTCCTCCCCTCTCACACCCTACTCCCTCCTCTCCTCTCCCCTCCCACCCCACTCCCTCCCAACTCTCCCCCTCCCACCCCTCCATCCTGGGTGACGTCATAGTTGCAGCGGCGAAAAGAAATTCTGGCGTTCAGGACGATGACGTTTCCAAGTCAGTTCTCCTTTCTCATCCATCCATCCATCCATTATCCTTTCTCATCCATCCATCCATCCATTCTCTTCCTCATCCATCCATCCATCCATTCTCTCCATTCTCCACACAACCACACCACAACAACCACACCACAAAAACCACATCACACAACCATACCACAACACCCATACCACAACAACCACACCACAACACCCACATGCAAAAACCACATCACACAACCATACCACAACACCCATACCACAACAACCACACCACAACACCCACATGCAAAAACCACACCACACAACCACACCACAATACCCACATCACAACACCACACCACAACAACCACACCACAACACCCACACCACAACACCCACACCACAACACCACACCACACAACCACACCACAACAACCACATCACAACACCACACCACACAACCACACCACAACACCCACATCACAACACCACACCACACAACCACACCACAACACCCACATCACAACACCACACCACAACACCCACATCACAACACCACATCACAACACCACACCACAGAGTTCTACAAAATGGTTCCACTACGGGCGGCTATGTGAATCCTATGCATGCAGATGAAAGGGTTGGTTTGTGTTTGTGTGTTTGTGTGTTTTTGTGTGTGTGTGTGTGTGTGTGTGTGTGTGTGTGTGTGTGTGTGTGTGTGTGTGTGTGTGTGTGTGTGTGTGTGTGTGTGTGTGTGTGTGTGCACGACGTGTTTTGTTGCAGTTTCGAGGCTTCATAGATCAACCGCCATCGCATCCTTCTTCACCAACTGTTGGCTTCCTACTTATTCATTCATTTATTCATCCATCCCTTTTCTCATCCACCCATCCCTCCCCTTCTCCACCCACCCCTTCCCTCCTCCACCCATCCCTCTCCTCCTCCACCCATCCCTCTCCTCCTCCACCCATCCCTCTCCTCCTCCACCCATCCCTCCCCTCTTCCACCCATCCAGCCACCACAGCAAGTCAACTTGGCTTCTCCAGAATCCTCTGGTGACTCACCTGACCAACTCCCCTCCACTCTCCAATCCTTCCTCGACGTTGCTGCTCCTCCTGCAGGTCTTTTGTTGCCCGTGGTGCCTGTGATGCCTGTGCTGCTTGTGGTGGCTGTGTTGTCTGTGGTGCCTGTGGTGCCCGTGGTGCCTGTGGTGCCCGTGGTGCCTGTGCTGCTTGTGGTGGCTGTGTTGCCTTTGGTGGCTGTGCTGCTTGTGGTGGCTGTGTCGCCTTTGGTGGCTGTGTTGCTTGTGGTGGCTGTGAAGGCTGTAGTGGCTATCGTGGCTGTGGTGGCCGTGCTGTCTGGGGTGGCTGTTATGCCTGTGGTGGCTGTAGTGTCTTTGCTAGCTGGGTGCAATGAGATGCCATGTGATACAATGTGAAACCATACGAGGAAATATGATACGATATGTGGCAACACCATGCCTAGTAACCATCCATAGCAACATTCTATAGCAACCCTTCATAGCAACCCTCCATAGCAACCATCCATAGCAACCATCCATAGCAACCCTCCATAGCAACCATCCATAGCAACCATCCATAGCAACCCTCCATAGCAACCATCCATAGCAACCATCCATGACAACTACCTCTTGCAAAACAGGTGGTGCTTTTCAACCGCCCTCCCACGCCATCCCCTCCCCCTCCTCCACCACAGCCTACGTCACTCCCGAAAAGGACGACGAGAAATCCGTGTGTTACTTCTATTTATTCTCATCCATCCATCTATCCATCTTTTCATCCATCCATCCATCCATCTCTCCTTCATCCATTCATCCATCAATTGTTTTTCATCATCCATTCATCCATTTCTTTTTCATCCATCCATCCATACATCTCTTTTTCATTCCTCCATTCATCTCTTCTTCATTCATCTATCCATCCATTTTTTTTCCATCCATTCATCTCTTCTTCATCCATCCATCCATCTCTTTTTCATTCATTCATCCATTCATCTCTTCTTCATCCATCCATCCATCTCTTTTTCATTCATCCATCCATTCATCTCTTCTTCATCCATCCATCCATCTCTTTTTCATTCATCCATCCATTTCTTTTTCATCCATCCATTCATCCATCTCTTTTATTCATCCATTCATCTCTTCTTCATCCATCCATCCATCTCTTTTTCATTCATCCATCCATCTCTTTTTCATCCATCCATCCAGCACATAAAAGCCTTCAAGGCGTACATGGAGATAGAGGAGCCTCAAGAGGCGAGGAAGCGAGGCTCTCACAGGTGATTTTCCTATCACTAATCACCTCTAATCACCACTTATCACTTATCACCACTAATCACCATTAACCACTAATACAAACACGAATATTATTGTAGTGGCATTAACCCCGTAGAGTTTC
>OX387260.1:125000-130000 GCA_947562095.1 Branchellion lobata
ATCGCCCGAGGAGGCGAGGGAGTTGTTGCGGGAGGTGCGAGGACATCTGGTGCTGTTGCCCCTGCAGTTTCTGAGCCACGAAGACCTTGTGCCTCCCACAGGCTCCAAAGAGGCTCTCATCCCCACTGTCGTATGGACGTGACCCCGTGTGCATGTGTGTCTGTGAGGGAGGGAGGAGGAAGGAGAAGGATAGAAGGATGAAAGAAGGAAGGAGGATGATGGGAGGATGAAGGAGGTTGATGGGAGGATGAAGGAGGATGATGGGAGGATGAAGGAGGATGATGGGAGGATGGAGGAGGATGAAGGAGGAAGGGAGGATGGTCTGAATTTCACAACTCTATTTCGATATTAACTTCATCTTCATTTTTGTCACGTGTTCTGGTCACGTGCCCACAGAAAGTTCTCGAGGCGTCGTGGTGGGAGCTTCCACACACACCACACCTGCTTCTCTCCTTTTTCTCATGTGTGTTTGAGTTTGTCGATAAGTGTGCGACGGATGCATGGAGGGTGTACAATAAGAATGTGCAACCAAGCACTCCCGCGTGGAGTGACACGCCTTCCATATTGCTCTGCCGCAGTCTTCAGCACTTAATCATGACTCATCCACAAAATCATTGTATTCATAACTCCGGTCCAAAGGTAGGATGATTGATGATAAGGAGGAGGAGGATGAGAATGGTGGTGATGAGGAAGAGGAGGAGGAAGAGGAGGAGGAGGAGGAGGATGAGGAGGAGGAGGAGGAGGACGAGGAGGAGGAGGAGGAGAGGAGGAGGAGGAGAAGGAGGAGGAGGAGGAGGAGGAAGAGGAGGAGGAGGAGGAGGAGGAGGAGGAGAGGAGGAGGAGGAGAAGGAGGAGAAGGAGGAGGAGGAGGAGGAGGAAGAGGAGGATGAGGAGGAGGTGGAGGAGGATGGTGGTGATGATGAGGAAGAAGAGGAAGAAGAGGAAGATGGTGAGGAAGAAGAGGAAGATGAAGAGGAGGATGGTGATAAAGAATTGAATACGTCAGCTTCTTGCCTTTTTGGAGATGGAACTTTTCAAAGTTTCAACTTTTTAAAATTTTATTTAAAATATTTTATCTTATCAAAAAATATTTCATCTTATCAAAAAATATTTTACCTTATTAAGAATCTTTCAAAACCAGAAACATATAAACGTGTTTCGACACATTTGACCCTCAAAAACACTTCAACACACCTTTGTAGAGGAAACCCTTCAAAGACAACAACACGTGTCCAAGACAAAGATAACTTGGTCATATTTCTTTGCATAAATTTCATACTGCTTTTACTTGAAAATCAAATCTATTTTTTTTCTCTTCAGCGTCTCACATCTCTATCTTTTGTGTTCCATGCACTTCACATCATCTTGCCCTTGCTTTCATCCATGGCGCCTTCTTCTGTTGCCATTCTTCAACCTCAAAACCGCCCCCCATGAGCACACTTTCATTAAATTTTAACTTTTCACTTCTATAACATCAACTTCCTCTCAAATACCTAATCTAATCTAATCATGTTTTGCAAGTGAAATGATTTGGTAACTTGTTAATGCTCGCTTCAAGAGTGCATCCCCCATCGGATCAATAAGCTCTCCTTAATCTTTTATATGCCATGAATCATTGCTTAATCTGTTATATGCCATGAATCATTGCTTAATCTGTTATATGCCATGAATCATTGCTTAATCTTCTTTTTTCACTCCTTAATCTTAAGTGGAGCATGATTGTTCAATGATTAAACCTTGTTCCAGCACACCTTGCATTAACACAATATTCCCAAACCTGCTTTGTCTCTGCAGTCTTTCTATTTGTGCGCTTGCGTGCGTGCGTGCTTGCGTCACTCACACGTCACTTACACGTCACTCACACGTCAATCACACACCTCTCGCTACGCATACTCTCGCAAGGTATTTCAATTTCCAGTTGAATGACTTTTTACCGGGACGAAAATATAGCACATTTAAAAAATATTAAACAAACTCACTCTAACGCATATTTTTTGGCTTTTTCGTCTGTCGAAGTTGGCAAGGTTTTGTAGTTTTATCGAATAAAAAGCAAACAAAAGAAATGTAATTATGGAAACGGCAAGTTGATTCGGGCTGGAGCCCTGCCTCGCTGATTTCCCCCCTCCTCCTCCCCTTCATTCTAAACCCCTCCCCCTCCTTCCTCCTCCCCTTCATTCTAAATCCCTCCCCCTCCCCCTCCTCCCCTTCATTCTCCTCCTCTTACTAACTCCTTCCTTCCCTTCTTTCTGACTCCCCCCCTAACTCCTGCTGCTCAGAGAGCAAAGGAGGCAACGAGAGAAAGGTGGTCGGAAGGGAAGATGGAGGAAGGCAGTTGTTTGAGGTGGATGAGGTCTGTGGTGGAAAGCACCTGGTGGCGGTGGTGATGGTGGTGGTGATGATGATGATGATGGTGATGATGATGATGGTGGTGATGATGATGACGGCGGTGGTGATGATGATGATGGTGGTGGTGATGATGATGATGGTGGTGGTGATGATGGTGGTGACGATGATGATGGTGATGATGGTGGTGGTGGTGATGAGATGATGGTGGTGATGGTGATGATGATGGTGGTGATGATGGTGGTGGTGGTGATGATGGTGGTGGTAATGATGATGGTGGTGATGGTGATGATGATGATGACGATGGTGGTGGTGGTGATGATGATGATGACGATGGTGGTGGTGATGATGATAATGATGATGGTGGTGATGGTGATGATGATGATGACGATGGTGGTGGTGGTGATGACGATGGTGGTGATGGTGATGATGATGGTGGTGGTGATGATGATGATGACGATGGTGGTAGTGGTGATGACGATGGTGGTGATGATGATGATGATGGTGGTGGTGATGGTGATGATGACGATGGTGGTGGTGATGATGATGATGACGATGGTGATGATGATGATGATGATGATGACGATGGTGGTGGTGGTGATGATGATGGTGATGGTGACGATGGTGGTGGTGATGATGATGGTGACGATGGTGGTGGTGGTGATGATGGTGGTGGTGATGATGGTGGTGGTGATGATGGTGATGATGGTGGTGGTGATGATGGTGGTGGTGATGATGGTGGCGGTGATGATGATGATGATGATGGTGGTGATGGTGATGATGATGGTGGTGATGATGGTGATGATGATGATGATGGTGATGATGATGATGATGATGATGATGTTGATGATGATGATGATGGTGAAGTTATTATGATGTTATTAATTTTTGAGATGTTATTTCTTATGATGAACGACAAACTTTATGGCAGGCCAGTTCGTCACGGCTGTGATGTTTAATAATAAAAATAAGAAAAAAAAAATATGACAAAGCAAAAATAAAAAAATCTCCCTCCTCCTCCTCCTCCTCCTCTCCCTTCTCCTCTCCCTCCTCCTCCTCCTCCTCCTCCTCCTCCTCCTCCTCCTCCTCCTCCTCCTCCTCCTCCTCCTCCTCCTCCTCCTCCTCCTCACTTGTTGGCATAGTAGATGTAGTCCACTTGTCTAACTTCACCGTCGTCCTTGAAGCAACTGCTGTATGGCTCGAATCCCTGCAAGGTTCCACTAATAACAATCATAACAATATTATTATTAATTAATTAATTAATATTATTATTAATTAATTAATAATATTATTATTATTATTCATTTATTATATTGCCTTTAATTATATGATGGTGATGACGATAATGATGATGATGATGATGATTTTTATTATTATTATTTTTATAATAATAATAATAATAATAATAATAATAGTAATTATTATTATTATTATTATTATTATTATTATAACCACCTGGACTTGCTGATATGAGCTGGTGTAAGGTTGGGGAGGGGGGTGGAAAAGGGGCTGGAGGAGGTGGAAGGGAAAGGAAGGCGCAATGAGGAAGATAACGACAAAAGAGAAACAATTTGATGACGTCATCGAACTTTTTTTCCGACGGCATCCTGCACGGAGAGAACCCGATGCAGCTCCTCCTCATGCCTCCTCAGTGCGCCTCTGTAGCCTGCCTGCCTGGAGACGAGGGTGTCGCGGTGCTTGCGAGAGATGAGGTGGTGGATGGGCGCGTCAGGCACCGAATTGAAGTCTCCGCAGATGATGCGGTGGTGCATGCAGCCACTATTGCTGTTGTTGTTGTTGTTATTGTTGTTGTTTTTGTTATTATTGTTGTTTTTGTTATTATTATTGTTGTTGTTTTCGTTATCTACTTTTTGAGCCAAAAGTTCCATCTCCTGAATGGTCTTGAGTACCTAGTGAAATAATAATAATAGTAATAATAATAACAACAATAACAACAATATTATTATTATTATTTATAACGACAGCACCTGCAGCGCCTGTTTGTCGGGCCTCTGCAGTTGGTCGTACGAGGCGTGCAGGTTGGCAACGGTTGCTAGGATGCCTGTACGCCTGCAAGAATGGTGGCCGAGCCCTTGAACAATATGACAAAACTTGCTAAGTGTATGAAAAAATAAGCAGAAAATTAATATTTTATCATTATTATTATTATTATTATTGTTATTATTATTATTACTATTATTATTATTACTATTATTATTATTATTATTATTATTATTATTATTATTATTATTATTGTTATTATTATTATTACTATTATTGTTATTATTATTATTACTATTATTATTATTACTATTATTATTATTATTATTATTATTATTATTATTATTATTATTATTATTATTGTTATTATTATTATTACTATTATTATTATTTATATTATGCTTGAGCTTGTTGTTGTTGACATTGACTTGCTACGCAGGCAGGTGACGAGTGAGACGGCGTATGACGCCATAGACTTCTTCAAACTCGCTATCACTGCGTCCACGTTGTTGTTGATGTCGTCATCGCTGTTTTTGTTGTTGTCATCATCTTTGTTGCTGTTGTTGATTTCGTCATCTTTATTGTTGTTTTTGATGTCGTCATCATCGTTGTTGTTGTTGATGTCGTCATCGTTGTTGTTGTTTGTGAGTTCGAGA
>OX387260.1:137500-147500 GCA_947562095.1 Branchellion lobata
TGAATTCAATTTTTCATTTTCAAAATTCAATGCTTTTCAAGTTGATTCCCTCTTGATGCTTCCTTCGAGCAACGTCCGTGTCTCCTCACCACAGCACACCACACCACACCACACCACACCACACCACACCACACCACACCACACCACACCACACCACAGCACACCACACCACACCACACCACACCACACCACACCACACCACACCACAGCACACCACACCACACCACACCACACCACACCACACCACACCACACCACACCACAGCACACCACACCACACCACACCACACCACACCACACCACACCACACCACAGCACACCACACCACACCACACCACACCACACCACACCACAGCACACCACACCACACCACACCACACCACACCACACCACACCACACCACACCACGCCACGCTACACCACACCACGCCACATCACACCACATCACATCACACCACGCCACATCACACCACGCCACACCACACCACACCGCACCACACCACACCTCACCACACCCCACTTTACACCACACACCACACCACACCATAGGACAGCATAGCAACAGCAGAGAACCAGGGTTGTCATGGCAACAGCAGAACACCAGGGTTGTCATGACAACAGCAGGACACAAGGTTGTCATGGCAACAGCAGAACACCAGGGTTGTCATGGCAACAGCAGGACACAAGGGTTGTCATGGCAACAGCAGAACACCAGGGTTGTCATGGCAACAGCAGAACACCAGGGTTGTCATGGCAACAGCAGAGCACCAGGGTTGTCATGGCAACAGCAGAACACCAGGGTTGTCATGGCAACAGCAGAGCACCAGGGTTGTCATGGCAACAGCAGGACACAAGGGTTGTCATGGCAACAGCAGAAGACGAAAGATAAGGGTGGTCTTCATCATTTTTATCCAATTGTCAAATCGTAACAACTGGCGCAGAAAAGAATGAGGAGGAGGAGGAGGAGGAAGATGATGGTGATGATAATGATGAGGATGATGATGATGATGATGATGATGATGATGATGATGATGGTGATGATGATGATATTGATGAAGACAATAAGGATGAGGATGAGAATCAGGATGAGGATGAAGACGACGAGAATGACGTAGTTGATAGAGCGGCAGTTGATTGTCGAAAAAGGTGGCGTTGGTATGACACCTTGCCTTTCTATCTTTATTGTTGATTTTATTATTATTATTATTATTATTATTATTATTATTATTATTATTATTATTATTAATATTATTATTATTATTATTATTATTATTATTATTGTTGTTGTTATTAGTAGTATCATTATCTTTATTATTAATATTATTATTAATATTGTTATCATCGTTATTAATCATCTTTTTATTTTTATTCTCGTTGTTAACATTATTGTTATTGTTATTTTTATTGTTATTGCTATTTTTATTGTTATTGTCATTGTTATTGTTATTGTTATTGTTCTTGTTATTGTTATTGTTATTGTTATTGTTATTGAGGGGGTGCAGAGAGGGTGCAGAGCTGCTGACGGGGGCGTAGAAGTCGGACAAGGTGAGTGGCTCGCCAGCTCTGTTGGCTGCATAACAACAACAACAACAACTAATAATAATAATAAGTAATAATAATAATAATTTATATGATAATAATAATAATAATTTATATGATAATAATAATAATAATAATAATAATAATAATAAAAATAAAAATAAAAATAATAATACCAATAATACCAATAATAATAATAATAATAATAATAATAATAATAATAATAATAATAATAATAAAATAATAATAATAATAATAATAATAATAAAAATAATAATAATAATAATAATAATAATAATAATAATAATAATAATAATAATAATAATAATAATAATAATAATAATAATAATAATAATAATAATAATAATAATAATAATAATAATAATAATAATAATAATAATAATTATTATTATTATTATTATTATTATTATTATTATTATAAATAAAAAAAAATAAAAATAAAATAATAATAATAATAATAATAACAATAAAATGATAAAATAATATGAATAGTTATAATTATAATTATTTTTATTATTATAAAGATGTGATAAGAGATGTGGAGTGGAGGGAGAGGAGAGAGAGGTGGAGTGGAGGGAGAGGAGAAAGATGTGGAGAAGAGGGAGAAGAGAGAGATGTGGAGAAGAGGGAGAGGAGAGAGATGTGGAGAAGAGGGAGGGGAGAGAGATGTGGAATGGAGGGAGAGAAGAAAGATGTAGAGAAGAGGGAGAGGAGAGAGATGTGGAGAAGATGGAGAGGAGAGAGATGTGGAGAAGAGGGAGAGGAGAGAGATGTGGAGAAGAGGGAGAGGAGAGAGATGTGGAGAAGAGGGAGGGGAGAGAGATGTGGAGAAGAGGGAGAGGAGAGAGATGTGGAGAAGAGGGAGATTAAAGAGATGTGGAGAAGAGGGAGAGGAGAGAGATGTGGAGAAAAGGGAGGGGAGAGAGATGCGGAGAAGAGGGAGGGGAGAGAGATGTGGAATGGAGGGAGAGAAGAAAGATGTAGAGAAGAGGGAGAGGAGAGAGATGTGGAGAAGATGGAGAGGAGAGAGATGTGGAGAAGAGGGAGAGGAGAGAGATGTGGAGAAGAGGGAGAGGAGAGAGATGTGGAGAAGAGGGAGAGGAGAGAGATGTGGAGAAGAGGGAGAAGAGAGAGATGTGGAGAAGAGGGAGAGGAGATTGAGCGGCATCGTCGAGGGATGAAGACGAGTGTGTAATTTAAAGTGATGCGCTTCAAAAATTGATTGGGACTTTAAAACTTTTAATTTCCTTCCAGCTCAAGTGGAAGTTTGTGATGAAAAAAAAGAGGAAGAAGACTTGAAGAAGGAACAGAGAGAAGAAGAAGGAGGAGGATGAGTAAAACATAACATCAACAACAACAACACCAACATCAACACCATCAACAACATCAACATCAACAACAACATCAACAACAACAGAATCTACAACAGAAACATCAACAACAACATCAACAGAATCAACAACAGAAACATCAACAACAACATCAACAACAACGACAGAGTACCTTTTTTGAACTCGAAGAACGCCTCGAAGCCCGTGGCGCTGAAGGAGTCGGTGTTGGAAGAGAAGGTCACCCTGAAGAAGTTGCCTGTGCATGGTGCATGGTGCATGCATGGATGTTGCATGCACGATGCATGCATAGTGCATGGTGCCTGGTGCATGCATGGTGCATGGTGGATGTTGCATGCAGGGTGCGTGTTGCATGCATGGATGGTGCATGGTGCATGCATGGATGTTTAAATAGTGGATGGTTGGATGAGTTGATGAATGGATGAGATGATGAATGGATGATGAATGGATGAGAGGATGGATGGATGATGAATGGATGAGATGATGAATGTATGAGATGATGGATGGATGATGAATAGATGAGATGATGAATGGATGAGATGGTGAATGGATGAGATGATGAATGGATGAGATGATGGATGGATGATGAATGGATAGATGATGAAGGGATGAGATGATGAATGAATGAGATGATGGATGGATGAGATGATGAATGAATGAGATGATGGATGGATGAGATGATGAATGAATGAGATGATGGATGGATGAGATGATGAATGAATGAGATGATGGATGAATTTGCGAGCAAATGAAAGAATGATGGATGGATGAAGTCAAGGGAGGTTGACAAATAGACTGCTGAATAGTTGAATGGAGGTCGTATGAAGCACTTTGTGGTGGTGGTGGAGGGATAGGAGGGAGTAGAAAGAAGAAGAGTAGAAGTGGTGTTACAATGGGGGTGTCACAATGGGGGTGTTACAATGGGGGTGTTACAATGGGGGTGTTACAATGGGGGTGTCACAATGGGGGTGTCACAATGGGGGTGTCACAATGGGGGTGTTACAATGGGGGTGTTACAATGGGGGTGTCACAATGGGGGTGTCACAATGGGGGTGTTACAATGGGGGTGTCACAATGGGGGTGTCACAATGGGGGTGTCACAATGGGGGTGTCACAATGGGGGTGTTACAATGGGGGTGTTACAATGGGGGTGTCACAATGGGGGTGTTACAATGGGGGTGTTACAATGGGGGTGTTACAATGGGGGTGTCACAATGGGGGTGTTACAATGGGGGTGTTACAATGGGGGTGTTACAATGGGGGTGTTACAATGGGGGTGTCACAATGGGGGTGTTACAATGGGGGTGTTACAATGGGGGTGTTACAATGGGGGTGTCACAATGGGGGTGTCACAATGGGGGTGTCACAATGGGGGTGTTACAATGGGGGTGTCACAATGGGGGTGTCACAATGGGGGTGTTACAATGGGGGTGTTACAATGGGGGTGTTACAATGGGGGTGTTACAATGGGGGTGTCACAATGGGGGTGTTACAATGGGGATGTCACAATGGGGGTGTTACAATGGGGGTGTCACAATGGGGATGTCACAATGGGGGTGTCACAATGGGGGTGTCACAATGGGGGTGTTACAATGGGGGTGTCACAATGGGGGTGTTACAATGGGGGTGTTACAATGGGGGTGTTACAATGGGGGTGTTACAATGGGGGTGTTACAATGGGGGTGTCACAATGGGGGTGTTACAATGGGGATGTCACAATGGGGGTGTTACAATGGGGGTGTCACAATGGGGATGTCACAATGGGGGTGTCACAATGGGGGTGTCACAATGGGGGTGTCACAATGGGGGTGTTACAATGGGGGTGTTACAATGGGGGTGTCACAATGGGGGTGTTACAATGGGGGTGTTACAATGGGGGTGTTACAATGGGGGTGTCACAATGGGGGTGTTACAATGGGGGTGTCACAATGGGGGTGTTACAATGGGTAGCACCTTGAGATTTGTGAGTCCTGAAAAGAAGTGAAGTGGGCTGGTTGTTGCGACCACACAACCTGATGTTGTGGGGGGGTCTTGGCAGGGAAGTGTTGAAGGGGTGTGGATGGAGGAAGTGGTGGGCTGGATAGATGGATGGGTGGATGGATGGGTGAATAAATGGGTGGTTGGATGGGTGGTTGGATGGGTGGTTGGATGGGTGGTTGGATGGGTGGTTGGATGGGTGGTTGGATGGGTGGATGGATGGGTGAATAAATGGGTGGTTGGATGGGTGGTTGGATGGGTGGATGGATGGGTGGTTGGATGGGTGGTTGGATGGGTGGTTGGATGAGTGGATGGATGGGTGGTTGGATGAATGGATGGATGGGTGGTTGGATGGGTGGTTGGATGGGTGGTTGGATGGGTGGATGGATGGGTGGATGGATAGGTGGTTGGATGGGTGGTTGGATGGGTGGTTGGATGGGTGGTTGGATGGGTGGTTGGATGGGTGGTTGGATGGGTGGTTGGATGGGTGGTTGGATGGGTGGTTGGATGGGTGGTTGGATGGGTGGTTGGATGGGTGGTGGGGCTCATCTGACAGCTCTACAAAGTCACTCTGAGAAGCATCAGAACACCTGGAACAAAAAGAAAAAAAAAGGAATTACTTATAAGAATTGTAAAAGCACCACCACCACACCACACCACAACACCACACCACCATACCACACCAAACCACACCATCACCACCATACCACCAAACCACACCACACCACCACCACACCACACCACCACACCACACCACCACACCACACCACCACCACCACACCACCACCACACCACCACACCACCACACCACCCCACCATCACCACCACCACCACACTACCACCACCACCACCACTACCACCACCACACCACCACACCACCACCACCACACCACCACACCACCACCACCACACCACCACCACCACACCACCACCACACCACCACCACACCACACCACCACCACCACACCACCACACCACCACACTACCACACCACTACCACCACACCACACCACCACCACTACCACACCACCACACCACACCACCACCACTACCACACCACCACCACCACACCACACCACCACCACCACACTACACCACCACACCACACCATCACCACCACACCACCACCACACCACACAGACTACACCACACCTCACCACACCACACCTAACCACACCACACTACACCACACCATACCACACCTCAATGGAATTCCGTCAACGTCAAAGTGGCGGAAAGTCACGTGAATGCGGTCTGTGACGTCATGGGACCGGAAAAGAAAGTGGCAGAGGGTGGAGGGAGGATAGAGGCCTGGGTGATTGGGTGAAGAAAAAGAACCTCGCTTGCCCTGAGCCTTGAAAAAGTCGAAGATGCAGTCTGGAGGGGTGGAAGAGGGGTGGGAGAGGGGTGGAGGAAGGGGTGGAGGAGGGATGGAAGAAGGATGGAGGAGGGTTGGAGGAGGGGTGGAGGAAGGGGTGGGAGAGGGGTGGAGGAGGGATGGAGAAGGGTTGGAAGAAGGATGGAGGAGGGGTGGAACAGGGGTGGAGGAAGGGTGGAGGAGGAGTGGAGGAAGGGGTGGGAGAAGGGTGGAGGAAGGGTTGGAAAAAGGATGAAGGAGGGTTGGAGGAGGGGTGGAGGAGAGGTGGAAGATGGGTGGAGGAAGGTTGGAGGAGGGGTGGAGGAAGGGGTGGGAGAGGGGTGGAGGAAGGGGTGGGAGAGGGGTGGAGGAGGGGTGGAGGAAGGGGTGGAGGAAGCGGTGGAGGAGGGGTGGAGGAAGGGGTGGAGGAGGGGTGGGAGAGGGGTGGAGGAGGGGTGGAGGAAGAGGTGGAGGAGGGGTGGAGGAGGGGTGGAGGAAGAGGTGGAGGAGGGTTGGAAGAGGGGTGGAAAAATAGGTGGAGGAGGGGTGGGAGAGGGGTGGAGGAAGGGGTGGAGGAAGGGGTGGAGGAAGGGGTGGAGGAAGAGGTGGAGGAGGGGTGGGAGAGGGGTGGAGGACAAACCTCATAAAATTGTGGTAAAAAAAAGAAGTAAAAAGACTTTGATGTTTAAAAGTGGAAGAGTATTTTTAAAAGTGAAAGAGGATGTTTAAAAGTGGAAGAGGATATTTAAGAGTGGAGAACCAATCAGAAGCATTACCGGACGTGGTTATTATTTATATGACAAAAAGTGCGCGCTACATGAATTGATAGATTGCTGAGTGCATAAAAACATCCTGCATTGCCTCTTGCTTTTATCGTTGTTGTTATTATTATTATTGTTGTTTATATTATTATTGTCATTATTATTGTTGTTGTTATTATCATTGTTGTTCATATTTTTCTTATTGTTGTTGTTATTTTTGTTGTTTTCGTTGTTTTGTTTTTGTTTGTTTATTGTTGTTTATTACTTGCAGAGTATGGCGAAAAAAAGTTTGCGACAAAAGCGTTTTTTGCAGCCATTCAGTCTAATTACATTACCTTGGGCCTCGCTCTGAAACTCTTGGCAAACAGAATCCGGTTTGAAAGAGATGGAAAACAAAGATTAAAAATAGTGAGAAAGAAAAAAAAATGAAGGAAAGAAGGAAAAGAGAAAAGGAACTCGAGGTGGTATGGAAGAAATTGAAGGTGTAATTGTGAGATGAACAGTGAGTTTGATGTGTGTGGAAGAGGATATTGTTGCAAGAATGGGTGTGTGAGTGGATGGGTGGATGGATGGATGAGTGGTGGATGGATGGATGGGTGGATGAGTGGATGAGCGGTGGATGGATGTATGAGTGGGTGGGTGGATGGATGGATGAGTGGATGGGTGGATGGATGGATGGATGGGTGAATGGGTGGGTGGATAGATGGATGGATAGATGGATGGATGGATGGATAGATGGATGGATAGAAGGATGGGTGGAAAATGGATGAGTAGATGGGTGGATGGATGGATGGGTGGGTGGATGGATGGATGAATGAATGAGTGGATGGGTGGGTGGATGGATGGATGAATGATGGATAGATGGATGGATAGATGGAAGGATGGATGGATAGATGGATGGATAGTCCCACCTTTTTTGTTTCGTTGTTTTCCGTCACTTTTGACTGCATAATCTGAAGATACACGCATGCATACACCCATCCATTCATTCATCATCCATCCATCATCCATTCATTCATCATCCATCCATCATCCATCCATCATCCATCCATCCATCATCCATTCATCATCATCCATCCATCATCCATTCATTCATCATCCATTCATCATCTCATCCATCCATCATCCATTCATTCATCATCCATCCATCATCCATTCATCATCATCCATCCATTAATCCTCAACTTACTCCATCCTCAACTTCATCTTCAACTCCATGGCCACCAACCGGAGTCACCACCCATCTCTCAGTGCACTCAAGTGCAACTCTGTGCTATGCAGCATAGCACGCATGGGCATGAATGACTCAAGAAGGCTCGGACTGCACCAACCAGACCTCACCACTGCCTGCACCAACGTCAACAGACCTCACCACTGCCTGCACCAACGTCAACAGACCTCACCACCGCCTGCACCAACGTCAACAGACCTCACCACCGCCTGCACCAACGTCAACAGACCTCACCACTGCCTGCACCAACCAGACCTCACCACTGCCTGCACCAACCAGACCTCACCACTGCCTGCACCAACCAGATCTCACCACTGCCTGCACCAACGTCAACAGACCTCACCACTGCCTGCACCAACCAGACCTCACCACTGCTTGCACCAACGTCAACAGACCTCACCACCGCCCGCACCAACGTCAACAGACCTCACCACTGCCTGCACCAACGTCAACAGACCTCACCACTGCCTGCACCAACGTCAACAAGCTGTCTGCTTCATTCCACCACCAAAAACAACCAGGAAATTATTTTTTGAATTATGAAGGCTGACTCCTGATTGGTCGTGACAGCTTTCCGAATGAATATTTATGCTCACATCTATTTTATTGTATTGTTTTGTATTGTTTTGTATTGTAATGTATTGTATTGTATTGTATTGTTTTGTATTTTAATGTATTGTATTGTATTGTATTGTATTGTTTTGTATTTTAACGTATTGTATTGTATTGTATTGTTTTGTATTTTAACGTATTGCAGTGTATTGTATTTTATTGTATCTTTTTGTGTGGCATGGTGGTGTGTGGCATGGTGGTGTGTGGCATGGTGGTGTGTGGCATGGTGGTGTGTGGCATGGTGGTGTGTGGCATGGTGGTGTGTGGCATGGTGGTGTGTGGCATGGTGGTGTGTGGCATGGTGGTGTGTGGCATGGTGGTGTGTGGCATGGTAGTGTGTGGCATGGTGGTGTGTGGGATGGTGGTGTGTGGCATGGTGGTGTGTGGCATGGTGGTGTGTGGCATGGTGGTGTGTGGCATGGTAGTGGATGGCCTTCAGGCGGGTGATGAATAGGCATTTTGTTACAGTTTGTTGGTGAAGGTAGTAAAGAATAATTTATCGCTTTCGTCATTCCATTTTATTATTATTCATTCCTTTTATCGCCCAACCTACATCATCCATTCCACTCTTCAGCATGTTTCTGTTTGCCCTCACTCTCAACACAAGGAGGAGGAGGAGGAGGAGGAGGAGGAGGAGGAGGAGGAGGAGGAGGAGGAGGAGGAGGAGGAGGAGGAGGAGGAGGAGGAGGAGGAGAGAGGAGGAGGAGGAGGAGGAGGAGGAGGAGGAGGAGGAGGAGGAGGAGGAGGAGGAGGAGGAGGAGGAGGAGGAGGAGGAGGAAATGATGGATTGTGAAAGTTAGTATATGCGGAAGAAAATGGAAGTTGAGAATGAATTCATACCGGTGACGAAGTTGAAACGGGCTGCAAATCTCTTAGGAGGGTGAGAAGGAGGGTGGGTGGAAGGATGGAGAGAAGGAGGGTGGGTGGAAGAATGGAGAGAAGGATGAGCAGATGAAAAGGATGTGGATGGAAAGATGGATGGGGGAGGAGAAGATGAAAAGTGGTGTGATGGGTTGAGAAAGGAGGGAGAGAAGGAAGAGGAGGAAGAGGAAGAAGAAAAAGCAATTCTGAGGTCTGGAGACGCACTCATGAAGGAGGGTGGAAGTTGACAAGTGCAGTAAGTGAGGAGGGGTGGAGTGGGGAGGAGGGGTGGG
>OX387260.1:152500-155000 GCA_947562095.1 Branchellion lobata
AAAACAAAACTCACGAGAAAAACAAAAAAAAATTAAAAAGATGGCGGTTGTCGAAGAGGCAGCACTGGGTTGTGAGCCTTCGAAGAGTGGTGTGATGAAAAGTGGAAAAGATGAAATATCAGTGATGACGTCATCAAAATATGACTGAGTGATGGCGATGATGATGACGACGATGATGACGATGATGATGATGATGATGGTGATGATGACGACGATGATGATGGTCACGACGACGACGATGCTGATGGTGATGATGACGATGACGACGATGATGATGATGGTGACGATGACGACAATGATGATGGTGACGATGACGATGATGATGATGGTGACGATGATGACGATGACGATGATGATGATGATGATGATGATGATGATGATGAAGATGGGGATGCGTGGCGGGTATGTGAGCGATGCGTTTGGTGTGGAGTTCAAAATTCGTTTGATGAGAAAATGCAAAAAAGGAAGAAAAAACAAACTGGAACACGTTCAAAAAAGTCTGAGGACAACGTGAACAAAGTTTAAGAATGGGAATGAAGTCTGAAGGAAGCAGGTGGGAGGAAGTCTGAAGGATGCAGGTGGGAGGAAGTCTGAAGGAAGCAGGTGGGAGGAAGTCTGAAGGATGCAGGTGGGAGGAAGTCTGAAGGAAGCAGGTGGGAGGAAGTCTGAAGGAAGCAGGTGGGAGGAAGTCTGAAGGAAGCAGGTGGGAGGAAGTCTGAAGGAAGCAGGTGGGAGGAAGTCTGAAGGAAGCAGGTGGGAGGAAGTCTGAAGGAAGCAGGTGGGAGGAAGTCTGAAGGAAGCAGGTGGGAGGAAGTCTGAAGGAAGCAGGTGGGAGGAAGTCTGAAGGAAGCAGGTGGGAGGAAGTCTGAAGGAAGCAGGTGGGAGGAAGTCTGAAAGAAGCAGGTGGGAGGAAGTCTGAAGGAAGCAGGTGGGAGGAAGTCTGAAGGAAGCAGGTGGGAGGAAGTCTGAAAGAAGCAGGTGGGAGGAAGTCTGAAGGAAGCAGGTGGGAGGAAGTCTGAAGGAAGCAGGTGGGAGGAAGTCTGAAGGAAGCAGGTGGGAGGAAGTCTGAAGGAAGCAGGTGGGAGGAAGTCTGAAGGAAGCAGGTGGGAGGAAGTCTGAAGGAAGCAGGTGGGAGGAAGTCTGAAGGAAGCAGGTGGGAGGAAGTCTGAAGGAAGCAGGTGGGAGGAAGTCTGAAGGAAGCAGGTGGGAGGAAGTCTGAAGGAAGCAGGTGGGAGGAAGTCTGAAGGAAGCAGGTGGGAGGAAGTCTGAAGGAAGCAGGTGGGAGGAAGTCTGAAGGAAGCAGGTGGGAGGAAGTAGCCATTGGTTTGCAAAGCTGAGTTACGAGTTCAAAAACATGAATTCTGGATTAGCGTTTGAATATTCAATGTTTCTCAAACGACAAATCATCTTCTGACACCATTCTATCTCAGTCTTCTTCCATTCCCGAACAATCCACCCCATTTTCCCTCTTTCCCTCCTTCTCTCTTCTTCTTTCAGAATCTTTTTTTCTTTTTAACTTTCTTTTCCTCCTTACTCTCCTTTAAAGGTTTTTTCACACCTTCTTCCTCTTTCTATCTCTTTCCATCCCCTCACACGTGTACAATGACCATCAAAGGACCACAAGTGAGTACACAATCAAGTAATAATACTGGGTGTTCAGCAAGTTGTCAGTACAAAGAAAAATATGGCCTCAACAGCATCTTCTCTCAATCTTCTTTTCCTCCCTCCTTTCTCTTAATCCCACTTCAACATCCTCCTCATAATCCCACTTCAACATCCTCCTCATAATCCCACTTCAACATCCTCCTCATAATCCCACTTCAACATCCTCCTCATAATCCCACTTCAACATCCTCCTCATAATCCCACTTCAACATCCTCCTCATAATCCCACTTCAACATCCTCCTCATAATCCCACTTCAACATCCTTCTCATAATCCCACTTCAACATCCTCCTCATAATCCCACTTCAACATCCTCCTCATAATCCCACTTCAACAACAACAACAACAACAACAACAACAACAACAACAACAACAACAACAACAACAACAACAACAACATTTCAACTACAAAACATGCCAACGACAAAAACATGCCAACAACAAAACACGCCAACGAGAAGCAGAAGAGATGGAGGAAGAGGGAGGCATAAGAAGACTGACAAAGAACAAGGTTTGAAGCAGAAGAGATTAAGGCAAACGAAGCGCTTTGTGTGGTCGTATGTTGTCGAAAACCGCCTACATAAAAAATCTGTTCGCCACAAACCTCTGTTCACCACAAATATCTGTTCACCACATATCTTTGTTCACAACAAACCTCTGTTCACCACAAACCTCGGTTTATTACAGACCTCTCTTCACCACGAACCTCTGTTCACCACAAACCTCTGTTCACCACAAACCTCTGTTCACCACAAACCTCTGTTCACAACAAACCTCTGTTCACCGCAAACAAACAGTGAGAGCGAACAACGCATCATACTTTATTTCAAATTTT
>OX387260.1:160416-172916 GCA_947562095.1 Branchellion lobata
TTCCTCCTCCTCCTCTCTTCAAAAGACCGTTTTTCCACTCTCAAATCTTTTCCACTTTCACACAAATGTAACTTTGAGCCACAACCTCAAACCGACGTAGGTTGAACACAAAGTGACGTAAGACGGAGAGGAAAGAACGTAAGACGAAGAGAAATGAACCTAAGACGAAGAGGAAAGAACGTAGGACGAAGAGGAAATGACGTAAGACGGAGAGGAAAGGCGGCCAACTCGGCCATTAGTTACAGCGGTCTTGAGAGACTGGCCTGTAAATAATTGAAGGCTGAATGATGCAGAGGCGCTGTGGAGGTTCTGGAGGATGCATTATTCAACATGCGTGCCTCGCCTTGCGTCGTTGTGACGCTACATCGACTCCTCTCCTTCACCCATCCATCCATCCATCCAACTATCCATCCATCCATCCACCCATCCATCCATCCATCCATCCATCCATCCATCCATCCATTCATCCATCCATCTATCCATCTATCCATCCATCCATCCACCCATCCATCCATCCAACTATCCATCCATCCATCCATTCACCCATTCATCCATCCATTTATCCATCCATCCAACCATCCATCCATCCATCCACCCATCCATCTATCCATCCATCCATCCATCCATCCATCAATTCATCCACACATCCATCCATCCATCCATCCATCCATCCATCCATCCACCCATCCATCCATCCATCCATCCATCCCACCCCTTCCACTCCAACGAACTATCTCCATTGAAACAACATCCAAGGCAGCATCAACCGTCGCAAACTCTCGATCACCACTAACAAACAAGGCTAATTATGATGACATTCACTTTTAAAAAATTTGTTTTTATGCCTACGTCACTACTCGCTTGTTTATGTTTATGTTTATGTTTTTGTGTGTTTAAGATGGCGTTAATGATCGCTTAGAGTTGCATTGTTAATGCGAAACATGACGCGTGTGTGGTGGAGTCGCTAATCACTCAACACTCACAACCACCCCGAACAGACGAGAGATTAATTCGGAATATATTAGGAATAAATTAAAATTAAAGTTAATTCGAAATATATTGTGACTAGGAATCAAGAGGGTATTTTTAGAATATTATTTTTAGAACATTATTTTTAGAATGTTATTTTTAGAATGTTATTTTTAGAATGTTATTTTTAGAATGTTATTTTTAGAATGTTATTTTTAGAATGTTATTTTTAGAATGTTATTTTTAGAATGTTATTTTTAGAATGTCATTTTTAGAATGTTATTTTTAGAATGTTATTTTTAGAATGTTATTTTTAGAACATTATTTTTAGAATGCTATTTTTAGAATGTTATTTTTAGAATGTTATTTTTAAAATGTTATTTTTAGAATATCCCAAACAAACAAGTGAAGAAGTTGGACGTGTGATTAGGAAGTTGGTGCGTTTGTTGTGTGGGCTGAACATTCCTGCAAAAGCTATCCCAGGAAGGTGAGGGGGGTGGTGGGGGGGGAGGTGAGGGGGGGAGGTGGAGGGGGGAGGTGAGGGGGGGGAGGTGGAGGGGGGAGGTGAGGAGGAGAGGGGGGAGGTGGGGGAGGGGGAGGTGGGGGAGGGGTGAGGTGGGGGAGGGGTGAGGTGGGGGAGGAGGGAGGTGGGGGGAGGAGGGAGGTGGGGGGAGGAAGGTGAAGGAAGGAGGTGAGAGGGGGAAGAGAAGGGAGGAGGGGAAAGGGATGAACTTTTGGGGTGGAGAGGTGGGTGCAGGAGTTGAGCATTCCACCTCTCAAACCACCCATGTTTACAAACACCACTTTGCTGACTCCCTATCCTCCTTCACCCAGTCATCCACAAACTTTACAATCCCTTCACATCCCTCAACTTTCACTCCAGTCCCCCACCACCACCAATCACCCACCACCACCACCACCAACCACTACCACCACCAACCACTACCACCACCACCAACCCCCCACCACCACCACCACCACCACCAACCACCACCACCACCACCACCACCAACCACCCCCTCCCCAACTCTCCAGATGCTTTCCACAGAGGAACAGTGTAACAAAAGTCCTCTGATGGAGTGGGGGGTAGAAAGGGGGGAACAGGCGGTGTGTGGACCACGTGATGCGGTGGCGAGGCCCCCAACCACCTACAAGACCCTACAGCAGTTGTACTGTGAAGAAATGGCCACCCACAAGAAAAGGAGATGCCACCTCTCGCCCCTCCCACCTCCCCAATCACCCTCCCTCTCCTCCTTTGTACCCTTTGACCCTCTATGTCTGCTGCGAGTGAGGGAAGAGGTGTGTCAGGGGTGGATGCAACGACAACTGCAGCTGCAGCGGAAGGAAATGGAAGAGAAGGAGAAAGAGGAAAGACAGAAAAAAACTAAAAGTGAACGGATGAAAGAGATTTTGGCACTTCATGCATCGAACAAGCAGAAGAGGAGCAAAAATCCTTGGAGGGCAGAGTACAAGCAGCCCAAGAAGGTGCTGGAACAACCCACCAACAACACCACACCAACAACACCACACCAACAACACCACAACAACAACACCACACCAAAAACACCTCAACAACAACACCACACCAACACCACACCAACAACACCACACCAACAACACCACACCAACAACACCACACCAACAACACCTCAACAACAACACCACACCAACAACACCTCAACAACAACACCACACCAACAACACCTCAACAACAACACCACACCAACAACACCTCAACAACAACACCACACCAACAATACCACACCAACAACACCAAACCAACAACACCACACCAACACCACACCAACAACACCACACCAACAACACCACACCAACAACACCTCAACAACAACACCACACCAACAACACCTCAACAACAACACCACACCAACAACACCTCAACAACAACACCTCATCAACGCCAAACTTCATTACCTTTGATCGCAACAACGACATCAAATCACGTTTCATACTCATCACGTGTCATAGTCACCACGTGTCATAGTGTTTCAAATACCACCACCACCACCACCACCACCACCACCACCACCACCATCACCACCACCACCACCACCACCACCATCACCACCACCACCACCACCACCACCACCATCACCACCACCACCACCACCATCACCACCACCATCACCACCACCACCACCACCACCACCATCACCACCACCACCACCACCACCACCACCACCACCACCACCACCACCACCACCACCTACAACGTTCCCCACAGTGCGCAGGCAGGGAGGGTGGTGAGCTGGATGTATTGAAGGTGTTACAGGGCAGACACCAAACGACCCCTCTTCCCCCCACCCAACCCACCCCCTCTTGCCTCTCCAAGTGCGCCTGCTATGCCACCAGCCACGAGATCTCAGACCACCTCGACTTTCGCCTCGCCGCCCTCCCCCACCCCCCTTTCAACGCCACAGAAGCCACCGTGTGTCGTCAGAAACTCACCAACCTCCTGAACAGACCCTGCGTGTCCGTTGCACCTTTTTTGTTCATTCATTCATTCATTCACTCGCTCTAATTTATTCATTCATTTACTCACTCTCATCCATCCATCCATTCATTCATTCGCTCTCATTCATTCATTCATTCCTTCATTCATTCATTCATTCATTTACTCACTCTCATCCATCCATCCATTCACTCGCTCTCATTCATTCATTCACTCACTCTCATCCATCCATTCACACTCTCATCCATCCATTCACTCGCTTTCATCCATTCACTCATTTGCTTTCATTCATTCATTCACTCGCTCTCATCAATCCATTCATTCATCTACTCACTCTCATCCATTCATTCATTTATTCGTTCATTCATTCATTCATTCATTCATTCATTTATTCGTTCATTCACTCATTCATCCATTCATTCACTCGTTTTCATCCATTCATTCATTCACTTGTTCTCATCCATTCATTCATTCACTCGCTCTCATCCATCCATCCATTCATCTACTCGCTCTCATCCATTCATTCATTGATCTACTCGCTATCATCCATTCATTCATTCATTCATTCACTCGCTCTCATCCATTCATTCATTCATTCATTTTCTTCCAATCCCTCCTGCATTTCCTTTTCAATTCGTCTTCTCGTCCTTTATTCAATTCCCCACTCCATCCATCTTAATGCCACTTCTAACAATATTCGCTTTTGTATTGTATTGTAATGTTTTGTATGATATTTTATTGTTTTGTATTATATTGTATTGTAATGTTTTGTATTGTAATGTATTGTATTGCATTGTATTGTATTGTATTTTAATGTCTTGTATTTTAATAGATTCTAATGTATAGTATTGTTTTGTATTGTAATGTATCATATTGTATTTCATTGTATTGTATTGTATTTCATTGTAATGTAATGTATTTTTTCGATTTGTATTTAATTGTATCTATCCCTTCTTTCAACCGATATCCATCTTAATCTTCATTCCTTCAACTAATGCATCCATGCATCCATGCATCCATGCATCCATGCATCCATGTACCCTTCAATCCAACCATGCATCCATGCATCCATGCATCCATGCACCCACAGGAGATGCAACAGATGTGGATGTTGCAGTTGCAGTTGCACCAAAAACTACCACAAAGGGCCTCCGAAGCAGCCGGCCTGCTACTGCGTCAGAAACCCCTGTTACAACAAGAGGGTGAATGACTCATCACCACAAAACGTCTAAAAATGACATCAAAAACATTGCAACAACAACAACAACAACAACAAACAACAACAAAAAACTTCAACACCACACCACACCACACCACATCACACCACACCACACCACACCACACCACACCACACCAAACCACACCACACCACACCACACCACACCAAACCACACCACACCACACCACACCACACCACACCACACCACACCACACCACACCACACCACACCACACCACACCACACCACACCACACCACACCACACCACACCACACCACACCACACCACACCACACCACACCACACCACACCACACCACACCACACCACACCACACCACACCACACCACACCACACCACACCACACCACACCACACCACACCACACCACACCGCACCACACCACACCACACCGCACCACACCACAGGAGCCTCCTTGTGTGTGTGATAGAGATTTGGTGGTGTGTGCGAAGAGGGAGGATGGCAGCCATGTGTCCATCAGCCAAGTCTTCTACACACAACACCCATGCTCCGTCAAGAAGACAATAGGTGGGTGGTGTGGTGTGATCATCACCACCCCCTCCACCTCCACCACCACTATCACCATCACCACCACCATCACTATCACTATCACCACCACTATCACCACCACTATCACTATCACCATCACCACCACCATCACTATCACTATCACCACCACCACCACCACCACCACCACCACCACCACCACTACCACCACCGCCACCACCACCACCACCACCACCTCTTCCACCACCACTACCACCACCATTACCACCACCACTACCACCACCACTACCACCACCACTACCACCACCGTTACCACCACCGCTACCACCACCACCATCCACCCCCACCACCATCTACCCCCACCACCATCTACCCCCACCACCATCTACCACCACCACCATCTACCCCCACCACCATCTAGCCCCACCACCATCTACCCCCACCACCATCTACCCCCACCACCATCTACCACCACCACCATCTACCCCCACCACCATCTAGCCCCACCACCATCTACCACCACCACCATCTACCACCACCACCATCTACCCCCACCACCACAGACGGCCCCCACACCAGGATGGCCAATGATGGATACGCCAGGATCAAAGAGTCAGGGACTCGATTCAACTCTTGAAGTCTATAAATAACTATCCGTCCTAAAAATAACTATCCGTCCTAAAAATAACTATCCGTCCTAAAAATAACTATCCGTTCTATAAATAACTCTATCGTATAAATAACTCCTATTGCGTAAATAACTTAGCTTTCTTTTAATTGAAGACAGACCACCTCTGGTTCGATCCAGAAGGGGGCTAAGAAGCTATGAAGCTATGAAGCTATGAAGCTATGAAGCTATGAAGCTATGAAGCTATGAAGCTATGAAGCTATGAAGCTATGAAGCTATGAAGCTATGAAGCTATGAAGCTATGAAGCTATGAAGCTATGAAGCTATGAAGCTATGAAGCAATTTGTGGCTCATTTCGAGTTTTGAAAGCACCTCACAAAATCTACTCTCAAAAGCGACTTTCGAATGAACTTGAAAGAATTTTCAATTTATGAAACTTTCGGTTAAAAGTGCACTTCGGTTTGAAAGGTAAAATAAAATTTGAAAGTCCATATTCTCATGGATTGCGTTCACTGAACAGATTTCTAAGGCTAACACCTCAAATGCCAAATATCAAAATGAACAAATACCCTATAAAAGTATAATTTGATTAATAGTCGGTCAATTAAGTGGTTAATTAAGTGGTTACTTAAGTGGTCAATTAAGTGGTTAATTAAGTGGTTAATTAAATGGTTAATTAAGTTGTTAATTAAGTGGTTACTTAAGTGGTTAATTAAGTTGTTAATTAAGTGGTTAATTAAGCGTATAAGTGGTTAATGAAATGGTTAATTAAGTTGTTAATTAAGCGGATAAGTGGTTAATTAAGTGTTGATTAAGTGGTTAATTAAGCGGATAAGTTGTTAATTAAGTGGTTAATTAAGTGGTTAATTAAGTGGTTAATGAAGTGGTTAATTAAGCGGATAAGTGGTCAATGAAGTGGTTAATTAAGCGGATAAGTGGTTAATGAAGTGGTAAATTGGTTAATTGAATGATGGACGCCCACCGGAATGTTATCAAAAGAATTGAGCTTGCACATGTCAGCGCCCGCTTGCCCACGGCGCTACTTGAACCCGCGTCGCTGCGGTCGGATCATTGTGTGCATAACACCGTGTGGCGTGAAAGGTATGCCGCTTGGTGAAGGCAGTTGCGGTTAGTGGTTGAAGGATATTGAAAAGTAATGAAGGGAAATTGCATATCGTGATTGAAAGAGAGTGAGATATGACACGTTGTACGAATGGATTAATCGGATTGAGACCATCTGAAAACTGAAAGATGGAGTCAAGAGTGGAGTTGTTAGTTTGATTGGAAAGCCGATTGAGTGGTTGATTGGATGATTGGATGAGTAGATGATTGGATGATCGGATAATTGGTTGACTGGATGATTGGTTGATTGGTTGAGCGGATGATTGGATGACCATATGATTGGTTGACTGGATGATTGGTTGATTGGTTGATTGGTTGAGCGGATGATTGGATGACCATATGATTGGTTGACTGGATGATTGGATGACTATATGATTGGTTGAGCGGATGATTGGATGACTATATGATTGGTTGAGCGGATGATTGGATGACTATATGATTGGTTGATTAGTTGATTGGATGATTATATGATTGGTTGATTATATGATTGGTTGATTGGATGATTATATGATTGGTTGATTGGATGATTATATGATTGGTTGATTGGATGATTATATGATTGGTTGATTAGATGATTGGTTGATTGGTTGATTATATGATTGGTTGAGCGGATGATTGGATGATTATATGATTGGATGATTATATGATTGGTTGATTGGTTGATTGGATGATTATATGATTGGTTGATTGGATGATTATATGATTGGTTGATTGGATGATTATATGATTGGTTGACTGGATGATTGGTTGATTATATGAGCGGTTGATTGGATGAACCCTTGAAAGACCTAAGAACTAACAAAGAGCAGTCGCCAGGACTTAAGAACACAACACGAACCAAAGTAAAATTAATGAAAGTTCGGAAAATAAGAAAAATTAAAAAATATAAATAATAGGAACATTAGGAATACAAAAACAAAAAATAATATTTAAAAAAAATAATAATAATAATAACATTAATAAAACAAATAATAATAATAATAACATTGATAACACAAATAATAATAATAATAACATTGATAACACAAATAATAATAATAATAACATTGATAACACAAATAATAATAATAATAACATTGATAACACAAATAATAATAATAATAACATTGATAACACAAATAATAATAATAATAACATTGATAACACAAATAAAAATAATAATAACATTAATGAGACAAATAATAATAATAATAACATTAATAACACAAATAAAAATAATAATAACATTAATAACACAAATGAAAATAATAATAACATTAATAACAGAAATAATAATAACAATAACATTAATAACACAAAGAATAAAAATAATATCAACAACAACAACAAATAGTGCTAATGCACACAGCAACAAGGATGCAGTAGGAGACTACGACCTTCCGAGGATGAAGTCTCGGAGACTGTTCCAGTGGTTGCTGCTCGAGTAGAGGTAGGCCATGGAAGATGCCATGGACCTCTGGAGACTTCCTGGGTGCGTCTCAAACAACCACAGTCCCAGCCCCCACACCAAGGCGGAGAAGAGACGGAAGGCCAGGGGGCGGTCGATGGTGGGAAGAAGGTTCTGGACTGCTGCCACCTTCACCAATGCGTAGATGCCCCGAGATAGAAGGTAGAGATTTATCTGAGGTGGTGTGGTCAAGTGCTGTGAGGCCTGAAATCTCTTTCAGGAAATAACGAATCTACTGTTCAGGAAATAACGAATCTACTGTTTCCTGTATACAATATACTATATACTGTATACAATATACTATACACTTTATACAATATACTAAATACTGTATTCAATATACTATACACTGTATACAATATACTATACACTGTATACAATATACTATATACTGTATACAATATACTATATACTGTATTCAATATACTATATACAATATACTATATACTGTATACAATATACTATACACTGTATACAATATACTATATACTGTATACAATATACTATACACTGTATACAATATACTATACACTGTATACAATATACTATACACTGTATACAATATAATATATACTGTATACAATATACTATACACTGTATACAATATACTATATACTGTATACAATATACTATACACTGTATACAATATACTATACACTGTATACAATATACTATACACTGTATACAATATACTATACACTGTATACAATATACTATACACTGTATACAATATACTATACACTGTATACAATACACAATATACAATATACTATACACAATATGATATATACAATACACTATATAAAATACATTATATACAATAGACTATAAACAATATACTATAGACAATATACTATAGACAACATTGATGACAGCACCTGTTCAAACCACCTGTTCATGGATCTTGTTGTCAGGGTGCATGAGGCAGAATCCGGTGATGGAGGCGGCTATAAGGTTGACGAGGGTTCCTGATGGTCGCACCTTCCGGAGGATCAGCAGAAGGAACTTGTAGAGCCCCACAAAGGAGGCCAGGGTGATGGAGTGGCTGGAGGTGGCCTGCCACACCCCCAGTGCATGCTGCTTCAAGCTGCATCCGAGCAAATTTTGGTGCTTTGAAAACTTGTGTATATAAAAGTGAATATTTTATTGGAAAGTTCATGTGCAAGGGTCCAACCTCACAGAGCGATAAAGAAAGGAGTTTATTAGTGCATGTGGAAAACGAAGCTTGGCTCCAAAACTGAAAATTTCAACATAAGCTTTTGGAAAATAATCAATAGATTCAGTTTAAATTTCAAAAACAACATGAGATCGTTGGAAGAAAAACTCACACAGCCCCGTTGCGGATTCCTTTGAGTATACAAAAAAATGCGTAGTACTTTTTATTCAATAATAAATATTCCAATGTTTTCGGTGTTATTAAAACCATGCTGAAAAAATCACAGTAGACGGTGATAATTCGAACCTTCACCGCATGAACCTATTATGGTATGCGAAGCGTTCAATTATAAATCGTGAAAGCTATTTTAGAAATGGCTTTGTTGAAAACCCTCTCAAGAGTATGAAAAAAAAAATTCAGCTGAAATTGTTAACATAATTAGAAATTTGAATTAACTTTTAAGAAATCGTGCTAGAAATAATAATCTTCAATGACGTAATTGCGATCATTTCACGATGGATGTTAGAAACGACCCATATAGAAAAAGTTCAGTTTTATTCGACAATTCAGACAGCTCAGAACACATCTTTTGGCGCAAAGATCGCGGAGACAGACGCCACCAAACTGTGAAGGAAGAAGAGAGAAGTGTTTCGGAGGAAGAGGAAGAAAAAGAAAGACAATTTTCCGTGTCATACCAGAACTGCAAGATCGAATGTCGGCTGTTCTTGGACAAGATAGAGGACTTGGAACGCAAGAATCCGGTGAAGAGGTCTTTGCAGGAGATCCTCTCTCTCATCAAACTCGAGAAGATGAGCAGGAGCGAGCAAACGCAGAGTGCCAGCAGTCGCATCGTCAGGGGCAGCAATAGTTCTTTTCGTGTCAACATCAGCAGCATTCTCAACTACTCCAAACGCATCCACAACATAAAAGTTAGTTGGATGCAGAGTTACGAGAAACTCATAAACTTCCTCATGGAAACCTCCACGCTGGCCCTCTGTTCGCAACTCAACCAGCTGGTCATGAGGATTTGCCAACTACTCAGTGAGCAGGAGCTTCACTCAATGGTCCAACAACTCGACCTCATCATGCACACGCGCATGAATTCCACGCAAAACAACACCAGCTCTTGCCACAAAGGACCCAAGAAAGGCACCCACTGCAACTATCAAGAATCCTCCCCTTCAAGAAACAATAATTCCAACTACCTCATGAAACTCGAGAAGGGAAGGCACGCTTGGAAGGAAGTTGCGAAGAATGAGCAAAAAAGAAATGACAGAACATTATCTTCTTCTTCCTCCTCTTCATCATCTCCATCTTCATCCTCCTCTTCCTCTTCTTCCTCCTCTTCTTCAGAACTCTCTGACACCTCCATATCCAGCCTCACCTGCCAAAGTTGTTCGTCCAGGAAGCTCAGAGTGTCTTCTGCCGACAGTAGCGCCTCTGAAGACACCACCAACAACAACAAAAACACCACCAACAACAACAAAAACACCACCAACAACAACAAAAAAGCCCCCAACAGCAGTAAAAACACCACCAACAGCAACAAAAATGCTACAAACACCACCAACAACAACAACACCACAACAAACAGCAAATACAGCTCTACAAACCATAGCACGAACAATGATACGAACAGCACAAACAACAGCACAAACACCAAATATACCACAAACGACAGCACAAACAACACCACAAACAACACCACAAACAACACCGCAGACTACAACACATACAACACCACAGACTACAACACATACAACACCACAAACAACACCACAAACGACACTACATATAACACCACAAACAACACCACAGACTATACTACATACAACACTACAGACTACAACACACACAACACCACTGACTACAGCACACACAATACCGCAACCGATCTTGACGTCACAAATGTCACAAACAACAAAATAAACACAGACACCACAAACACTACGAACAACACAATAAACACAGACACTACAAACACCACAAACCCCACAAACGACACAAACACAACAAACAACTCAAACAACACAATGGACACAGACACCACAATAAACACAGACACCACAAACACTACAAACAACACAATAAACACAGACACCACAAACACCACAAACAACACAATGAACACAGACACCACAAAGAACACCAGAAGCGGAAGGAACAGAGGCACCACAAAGAACACCGGAAGCGGAAAGAACAGAGGCACAAACAACAACACGAAAGGTTTTGGAGGCAGGCGTGATGGGGGTTTTACGTATGACTTCAAATACAAACAAAACGGCTACTCCAATGACGTCATTGACTTCAACAACAACAACAACAACCTCGTTCTGGAATGCACAAAAAGTGAACTCACAAACAACACTCAAGGAACCTCAAACCTCCTCCATATGTCATCACAAACGTCTGCAGATGACGTCATTGAAGAAAAATTGGGAGTCAAAAATAATAGCACTGTCTCAACGAGTGATCAGGGGAAAGGCTTGAAAGACGCAATGAGGTCACAAGAAGGTCAAAGAGCTGGACAGCATTCGGATTGTGGTGATAGCTTTGAAGAGAGTGGGAGTTGGTCTGCTTCCATCAGCAGTGGAAGCACCACATCAGCAGCCTCATCAGAGACCTTCTCGACTGACAAGCAACGGAGAGAGGACAAAGAGGGAAGGAGTGGGTGCAACAGTTTGACAAGCGATGCCTGGTCTCAAGACACCTCTCCTGACCAAAGCTGCGGAGAGCACAGCTCCCAAGAGAGCTCAGAGTTCAGTGAAGGGATGAGAAAAGAAGAAAGAACAACAAATAGAAAAAATCTGATGTTTGTGAGCGATGTGAAAAAAAGAGATGAAATGAAGTTTGAAAAATATTCTGACGATTTTGAAAGATTTATTAGGACTGGAAGAATATAGATGTTTTGTTCCACTTGAAGATGCTATTAAAAAAAAACTTTTATTTAATACACAATTT
>OX387260.1:185416-192916 GCA_947562095.1 Branchellion lobata
CAAAAATAATATTAATAACAATACTAACAATGATAACAAAAATAATAATAATAACAATAATAGCAATGATTATATCAATAATAAGAACACTTCAGAACACACTTCCGCAACACCACACCCAACTCTCTTCCACCCAACCCCAGATCCTCAAACACCCCCCTTACTCCACCCCCCTCACACCACCCCCCTAACACCACGCACCTCACTCCACCCCCCTAACACCACGCACCTCACTCCACCCCCCTAACACCACGCACCTCACTCCACCCCCCTAACACCACGCACCTTACACCACCCCCCTTACACCACCCCCCTTACACTACCCCCTAACACCACGCACCTCACTCCACCCCCCTAACACCACGCACCTCACTCCACCCCCCTAACACCACGCACCTCACTCCACCCCCCTAACACCCCCCCTTTAACACCACCCACCCACGCACTCCATTCTATCCAACAACTCACTCCAACCCACAAGCCTCCACCCACCCTCCAGACTGCAAGCAGCTGCCTTCGCAGGCCTGGAGCGGGTGAAGGAGCAGACAGTGACAGGCCTACAACACGCCATCGAACAACACAAGGACACGCACGTGCGCATGCTTCTGCACCCTTCCTACCTCGTCCTCCCCTACAAAGGCCGCTACCGCCCGTCTGTGGAGGCTTTGAGGGGTTGTGGGGGCTGGTGGTTTGAAGGAGATTTGGTAGTTGTCAATACTACTATTACTACTACTACTACTACTACTACTACTACTACTACTACTACTACTACTACTACTACTACTACTACTACTACTAATAATAATAATAATAATAATAATAATAATAATAATAATAATAATAATAATAATAATAATAATAATAATAATAATAATAATAATAGTAATAATAATAATAATAATAATAATAATAATAATAATAATAATAATAATAATATAAATAATAATAATAAAAATGATAATAATAATAATAAAAATATTAATATTAGTATAATAAAAAAAATAATAATACTAAAGTATTGACGCCGCAGTGACGGTCAGATGCTGGTGGTGGAGTTGGGAGAAGTGACAGTGAACAACAAGAACAAGAGGAGGCCCTCTGAGCAGCCTGCTTCCCTCGTGCGTCCTCCTCCTCCTCTTCTTCCTCCTCTTCCTCCTCCTCTTCCTCCTCCTCCTCCTCCTCCTCCTCCTCCTCCTCCTCCTCCTCCTCCTCCTCCTCCTCCTCCTCCTCCTCCTCCTCTTCTTCCTCCTCTTCCTCCTCCTCTTCCTCCTCCTCCTCCTCCTCCTCCTCCTCCTCCTCCTCCTCCTCCTCCTCCTCCTCCTCCTCCTCCTCCTCCTCTTCTTCCTCCTCTTCCTCCTCCTCTTCCTCCTCCTCCTCCTCCTCCTCCTCCTCCTCCTCCTCCTCCTCCTCCTCCTCCTCCTCCTCCTCCTCTTCTTCCTCCTCTTCCTCCTCCTCTTCCTCCTCCTCCTCCTCCTCCTCCTCCTCCTCCTCCTCCTCCTCCTCCTCCTCCTCCTCCTCCTCCTCCTCCTCATTTTCCTCCTCCTCCTTCTCCTCTTTCTCCTCTTCCTCCTCCTCTTCCTCATCTTCCTCCTCCTCCTCCTCCTCCTCCTCCTCCTCCTCCTCCTCCTCTTTTTCTTCCTCCTCCTCCTTCTCCACCTCCTCTTCCTCCTCCTCCTCCTCCTCCTCCTCCTCCTCCTCCTCCTCCTCCTCCTCCTCCTCCTCCTCCTCCTCCTCCTCCTCCTCCTCCTCCTCCTCATCCTCTTCCTCCTCTTCCTCCTCCTCCTCTTCTTCCTCCTCTTCCTCCTTCTCCTTCCACACCACACCACACCACACCACACCACACCACACCACACCACACCAAATCACACCACACCACGCTACACCACACCACACCACACCACACCACATCACACCACATCACACCACACCACACCACACCACACCACACCACAGAGGAGCATAGAGGAGATGAGGAGGGATGCTTACGACTCTTACGAGTTGAAGGTGAACAAGATCCAAGTTCTGTTCGTGCAATCAGGTGATGATGGTGATGGTGATGATGATGATGATGATGATGATGATGGTGATGATGATGATGATGATGATGATGATGATGATGATGATGATGATGATGATGAGGACGATGATGATGATGATGGTGATGATGATGATGATGATGATGATGATGATGATGATGATGATGCTGACGTCATCACCATTCAGAGGAAGAGAAGCAGATGGTGAAGGAGGGGGCAGGAAGGGAGGAAGACGTGAGGGATGGTGAGGATGACGAATTTGAGGTTTCCATGGATGAGAGGTTTATTCTGAGGCCCATGAGTGTGGAGGTGGAACTGCAAAAGTGTCTCCTTGAAGACCTCAAACTGCCCAGGTGTGGGGTGTGGTGATGCCTGGTGGTGGATGCATGGATGGATGGATGGGTGGATGGATGGGTGGATGGATGGGTGGATGGATGGATGGATGGATGGATGACATAGAGAGCCGCTCAAGGATAGCAACTGCCACCACTCAGACTGAGGCTGGTCGGGTGCCTGCCCAACATCCATCTCAGCTTCACCCACTCCAATCTGGTGGACATCCTCCTCCTCCTCCTCACCATCCCCCTCCCCCAATCCCCTCCCCCCCAGCCTGATAATGATGATGAGGTCACCATCACAACCTCCACTGTGCCACTGCCACCATCATATCACCATTATTCCATCACTCCCATCCTCACCACCACCATTACATCACCACCATCACACCACCACCATCACACCACCACCACCACCATCACACCACCATCACACTACCACCACCACACCACCACCACCATCACACCACCACCAGACGAAGACCAAAGTGTTGCAGCAGTTGGCAGCCGACAAGAGGAATAGGGATGTGCATAAGGTGAAGCGGAAATAAAGGGGCTGTGAAGAATAAAAATAAATGATTCATTTATCACTAAATAATTATATAACTTGACCATCACTGGAACCTCAGTCTGTTCATCGTTCAGGCGAATCAGTTTCAGACTGGCCATCCCTCACTCATGCGCACCGTTGACACGCTTGATCACTTCAGTGGAGGATTTTAGGGAACTTTTTATTCACTCGCCAGGTGCTCTTGACTACGTCATCACTGATTGCTACTTCAATCAAGGAAGCCGATGAGGAGGAGGAGGAAGAGGAGGAGGAGGAGGAGAAAGGAGGTGATGATGATGGTGATGAAGAATTTAAGGATGCACAGGACTTCCCTGCAGACTACAAGGTGGTGTGGTATGGTGTGGTGTGGTGTGGTGTGGTGTGTTGTGGTGTGGTGTGGTGTGGTGTGTTGTGGTGTGGTGTGGTGTGGTGTGGTGTGGTATGGTGTGGTGTGGTGTGGTGTGGTGTGGTGTGTTGTGGTGATGATGGTGGTGTGGTGTGGTGATTATGGTGGTGTGGTGTGGTGATAATGGTGGTGTGGTGCTGGTGTTGGTTTCAATGGAACAAAGAAAACAAACGAGGCAATGCAACACACAAACACCCAATGAAACACACAAACACCCAATGAAACACAAAGACATCCAGGGCAACACACAGACATCCAATGAAACACACAGACATCCAATGAAACAAACAGATGGCCAGACAAACAAGCAGGGTGGTGAGGAGGAAGAAGCAGGAAGAGGCGAACGCTCATCTCTCCACTAACCTGGAAATCAAATTCGAACTGAAGAGGGTTCGATGATGGATGGATGAATGGATGAATTCATGGATGAATGGATGGATGGATGAATAGATGAATTCATGGATGAATGGATGGATGGGTGGATGGATGAATCCATGGATGATGGATGGATGGATGGATGGATGGATGGATGGATGGATGGATGGATGGATGGATGGATGGGTGGATGGATGAATCCATGGATAATGGATGGATGGATGGATGGATGGATGGATGGATGGATGGATGAAAAAATTCCAGAAAAAATAACCAATTCAATCTTTTTTATTAAAAGAATTCAAAACCTAAAAAAATATTTTTAATCATTCGCCAGATGACGCTGAGTGTTTTGAAACCCCAGGTAGTGATGTTACGACTTTGATGTTTTAATTCAATTAATTATAATTTAATCGCTAGGGCACGCTGACACGCACTTCTCCAATGCCTCCCTCATGCTCTGCGTGAGGAAGGCATTGCAGGTACTGGTGCACCCATGCTGTTGTGATGTCACACTCACGTGGGTGCTCCCCATAACACCCTTCTGTCCACCTTCATCCTCGTTTTTGTGGTCGTCTTCCGCCTCCTTCCTTCTCATAACTTCCACCTTTCTTCTCACGTTACCGATCCTTCAAACCTCACAGGTAGTGAAAGCGGCGACCACAGCAGAAACAACAGCTACAACAGCAGCAGCAACAGCTACAACAGCAGCAGCAACAGCTACAACAGCAGCAGCAACCGCAACGGCTGCAACAACAACTACAGCAGAAGCGGTAGCATCAACAACAACTGCAGCATCAGCAGTGGCGGTGGCATCAGCAGCAACGACAGCAGCAGCAGCAGCAGCAGCAGCAACAACAACAGCGGCAGCATCAGCAACAACAGCAGCAGCAGCAACGACAGCAGAAGCAGCAACACAGCAGCGGCTAATTCCAATGGTGCTGGTCAGGGCCTCCAAGGTGGGCTTCCACATGAGCAACAGGCCCATGAGCTCTGACGTCACCGCCTTCATCACTCACGTCTCCCTCCTCCACTACGAAGGTGCCCCCCCCGTCATCGTCGTACTCATCACCATCCTCTTCATCATCATCATCATCATCCTCTTCATCATCATCATCATCATCATCATCGTCATCATCATCATCATCATCATCATCATCATCATCATCATCATCACCATCATCACCACCACCACCACAGAGACCTCAGGCAAGGCGGTGCACTTGATCAACAGCACCCACCAATCCACCAACCACCTCTTCTCCCTCAACTTCGTCATGGTAACCTTCCTATATCCATTCAATCACTCATTCACCCATGCATCCTTCCATGCACTCATGCACCCCTCCATGCACCCATGCACCCTTCCATGCATGAATTCACCCCTCCATTCACCCATGCATCCTTCCATGCATGAATGCACCCTTTCATGCACCCATGCACCCTTCCATGCATGAATTCACCCCTCCATGCACCCATGCACCCTTCCATGCATGAATGCACCCTTTCATGCACTCATGCACCCTTTCATGCATGCGTCCCTCCATGCATGCATCCATGCACCAGGCCGACAGGAAGCACCCAGACTTCGGGAGCACCTTCCAGAACACTCTGCAGCAGGTGCAGGTCAGCATTGGAGACCTCAGCCTCCTGCTTCATCAGGAAGCTATCCTCAACATCTTAGGTCCCCGTCCTTCTCTTCATCCATGCATCCATGCATCCATGCATCCATCCATGCATTCATGCACCCATGTATCTATGTATCTATGTATCCATGCACCCATTCATCCATCCATCCCTGCATCCATTCATCCATGCATCCATGCATCCATGCATCTATGCATCAATGTATCCATGCACCCATGCATCTATCCATTGATGCATCCATTCATCCATGCATCCATGCATCCATGCATCTATTCATCCATGCATCCATCCATGCATTTATCCATGCATCCATGCTCCCATGCACGCATCTTGCAGGAGTGTACACGTCGATGCAGCAGGCGATGGAGGAGAGGATGGAGGCGAGCAACAAGGAGGAATTGAAACCTGTCAGGTGGGTGTCTCCTTCCATCACTCTCTTCCTCTCCTCTATGAATATTCCAATTATCTCAATCATCATAATTATTATTATTATTATATTACACACACACACACACACACACACACACACACACACACACACACACACACACACACACACACACACACACACACACACACTCACACACACACACACTCACACACACACACACACACACACACACACACACACACACACAAACACACACACACACACAAACACACACACACACACACACACAGTCAGCCACTGACCAGACAGACATCACGCCTCTCTCTCATGTCCTCCACCAACTCCCCTGGCAAACCTCTCTTCATCAGTCCGTCCTCATTCCTTCTTGCCCATCATGCGCTATATAAGTGATAGTCAATTTCTCCAAATGTTCAACGCTATAAAAATGGTAGTTAATCTCTTAAAAGTTCAGCGCTATATAATTGATAGATCAATCTTTCAGCAATTCATTCTCATTTTTTTTCAGAACGAGGGAAGGACAAGGGGATCATAGATACAAAAGTGAAGGTGGGTGAAAGAGGGGTGGAGGAGGGGGTGGAGAAGGGGGTGGAGGAGGGGGTGAAGAAGGGGGTGGAGGAGGAGGTGGAGAAGGGGGTGGAGGAGGGGGTGGAGGAGGGGGTGGAGAAGTGGGGAAGGGGTGGAGGAGGGGGTGGAGAAGAGGGTGGAAGAGGGGGTGGAGGAGGGGGGTGCAGAAGTGGGGAAGGGGGAGGGGGTGAAAGAAGGAATGGGAAAGGATATAAGGTGAGAGTGAAAGAGTTATGAAGAATTTTTTGTTGTAAGTTCAATGCCGACTTTTTTGCCTCATAACATTCTGCTCTCGTATATTCCAATGTTCCTTTTTAGTTCGATTATTATCTGTGTTTTGTAACATTTCCAGCGTATGTGTGGACTTGAGCGAATAAAGACTATAAATAATTATGAAGCATGCATTGAACGCAAGGTCCTCCTGTTTCCTGCAGGTGAACATGAGCTCGTTGGTGGTGAGTTTGGCAAGTGCCCAGGCCACCTTGACTGACGTCAAAGTCACAGGTGTCAATCATCTTCCAACCACGCCCCTCACTCCAACTTGACCATACCCACACCATCTTCGCTAGTCTCCATCTTTTATTTTTTCACTATCAAACCCACCTTTCACCACCACACCTCACCATCTCTACCGCCACCATCCACCCACCACCATCCACCCACCACCATCTCTATCACCACCATCCACCCACCACCATCCACCCACCCTACACCGTCCACCCACCACCATCCACACACCACTATATTCACCACCATCTTCACCACCATCCACCCACCACCACCACCACCCACCACCACCAACCATCACCACCTACCCACCACCACCTACCCACCACCACCTACCCACCACCACCCACCACACAGGGGTGCAGTTGGACTTGCTGGTGAGGAGGGGATGTACCACCCTACATGCCTTCCTCTGCGACCTCTGCATCCTCAACACCCTTCAACGCACCCTGTACCCTGAGGTGGGTGAAGAGGAAGAGGAGGAAGAGGGGGAGGAGGAGGAGGAGGAGGAGGAGAAGGAGGAGGAGGAGGAGGAGGAGGAGGAGGAGGAGGAGGAGGAGGAGGAGGAGGAGGAGGAGGAGGAGGAGGAGGAGGAGGAGGAGGAGGAGGAGGAGGAGGAGGAGGAGGAGGAGGAGGAGGAGGAGGAGGAGGAGGAGGAGGAGGAGGAG
>OX387260.1:197916-200416 GCA_947562095.1 Branchellion lobata
TTCACTCCCCATCCCCCACCCTCATCCACCCACCATCCTCCACCCTCATCCACCCACCATCCCCCACCCTCATCAACCCACCATCCCCCACCCTCATCCACCCACCATCCTCCACCCTCATCCACCCACCATCTCCCACCCTCATCCACCCATCATCCTCCACTCTCATCCACTCATTCACCTCCAACCCTCATCCACCCACCACCTCCCACTCTCATCCACTCATTCACCTCCAACCCTCATCCACCCACCACCTCCCACCCTCATCCACCCATCCACCTCCCACCCCATCTAGATGAAAGCCAGCTTGAGTTTGCAGCAGTCTGCTCAGCTGCAGCAGGTGAGGGCCTCTGTGGACCGCCTCACCATCCTTTCGTGTCGCTTCAACAACCGCACCAACAACTCCCACGTATGCTGTTCCTCCATCATACAACACCACGCCATCTTGCTTATAACTTCACTTCCGTTTGTTGCTTGTTTATAATTGGTCTTTTATTTATTCTCGAAATTGTGGTCCTGTTTGACTATGGGTTTCACCATTCACAGTGATAATACTCATAATACTGATAATAATAAATGATAATGATGAATGTTGATATCATAATACTAATAATAATAAATGATAATGATGAATGTTGATATCATAATACTAATAATAATAAATAAATGATAATGATGAATGTTGATATCATAATACTGATAATAATAAATAAATTATAATGATGAATGTTGATATCATGATACTAATAATAATAAATAAATGATAATGATGAATGTTGATACAACCCCATCAGCTGCTGCTGCCCACCACGGTGGAGATACAGAGCACCGCTCCGAGCAACAAGCACCCACACGTGGCTGCCATCGTCTCCTCCATCCACCTCTTCCTCTCTTCCTCCTCCATCCGTACCATCTCCGCCACCCTGGCTCCCCTCTCGTCTCCTCCCCAACAGGGCGTGGAAGACTTCCTCAAGAAGATCCCTTCGAACCTATGGGCACCCAAGCCCCTCAGCCAGTGCCAACACTGGTTCCTCGAAAAGGGTGGGGGGTGTTTGGGGTTGGGGGGTCATTGCTGGGGGCGTTGTGGCGTTTGAAACCAACCCTTCTCCATTAGCTGAGAAAACAACAACCCACCAGTTAACTTCTTCCAACCACCCACCATCTCAAACCACCATCATTCCCACACCACCACACCACACCACAACGACCACTACACCACACCACACCACACCACACCACACCACACCACATCACACCACACCACACCACAACGACCACTACACCACACCACACCACAACGACCACACCACACTAGGCCACACCACACCACACCACCCCAAACCACACCACATCACACCACACCACAACGACCACACCACACCGCGCCACACCACGCCACACCACACCACACCACACCACGCCACACCACACCACACCACAACGACCACCACAGAGGCAACGGAGGTGATGGATGCACTGGAGTACTTCCAGTCGGAGCTGGAGGCCGACAAGGCGTCGAGGAGGGAGCAGGTAGTCATGTGTCCTTTCAGCACCAGCACCATTGTCTCTCCACCACCACCATTGTCCTACCACCACCACCATTGTCCTACCACCACCATCATTGTCTCTCCACCACCACCATTGTCTCTCCACCACCACCATTGTCCTACCACCACCACCATTGTCCTACCACCACCACCATTGTCTCTCCACCACCACCATTGTCTCTCCACCACCATCATTGTCCCACAACCACCATTGTCGTACCACCACCATCATTGTCCCACCACCACCATTGTCTCTCCACCACCATCATTGTCCCACAACCACCATTGTCGTACCACCACCATCATTGTCCCACAACCACCATTGTCGTACCACCACCATCATTGTCCCACCACCACCATTGTCTCTCCACCACCATCATTGTCCCACAACCACCATTGTCGTACCACCACCATCATTGTCCCACAACCACCATTGTCGTACCACCACCATCATTGTCCCACAACCGCCATTGTCCTTCCACCACACCCCTTTCATCACCACCACCACTACAGTCATTTCCTCACAACGGAACCACCATCCACAGCACACCTCATTATTCCAACATAAAATTTTTCCATATAAAACAACAGACAACCACGTGACAACCAACCACCTCCATCACCCCCCACCCTCCCTCACAGCTGGTGTTGACGATGGGCAGAGTGAGTTTGACAGTGCTGGGCGGGACTGGGAGCCAGCAAGTGCCCTTATTGGTCACCGAGGTGACCTTGAATGACCTGGTTGCCCATGATTGGTCGAGCAAGTTGAGTGCCTCGTGTCAGGTGACCATCCAATCAGCGTACTACAACGAGAAATTGTCGGTGTGGGAGCCAATCATAGAGCCTGTGGACATTGGGGGCGTGTACGAGGCGTGGTCTATTGATATCAAGGTGGGAGTGGTTGGTAGAGGGGGTGTAGGGGGAAAGGGGGGGGGGGGGGAGGGGAGGGGGAT
>OX387260.1:212916-215416 GCA_947562095.1 Branchellion lobata
TCACAACCACCCTCCACAAACACTCTCTACCTAGGTACAGCCCTTCTGGCCCTCCCAGGGGGGTCCACGTGGACTGATGCAGTTGCGCATCAAGGACTCCTTGATGGATACTCACGTGTTTGACTTCAAACAACACAACACCACCCTCCTCAAACTATACCATGACGTGAGGGCTTTTGGGGTTGGGAGGGTGTTTGGGGGGTTTGTTGTGAGGTTTCCTACCACCACACTACACCACACCAGACCACACCACACCCCACCAGACCACACCACACCACACCACACCCCACCAGACCACACCACACTACACCACACCACACCCCACCACACCACACCACACCACACCCCACCTCACCACACCACACTACACCACACCACACCCCACCACACCACACCACACCACACCCCACCTCACCACACCACACCACACCCCACCTCACCATAGTACGGGGGCATAAACGTGGTGTGTGGTAGTTCCGAGGGAGCTTGCACCATAACCTTGCAGCAGTATCTGCCAGGACTCGCCTCCGTTCTCCTCGTCAACCACTGCCCTTCCACCACCATCCTCTACAAACAGAAGTATGGGTGTGTGTATGCTTGTGTGTGTGTGTTTGTGTGTGTGTGTGTGTGTGTGTGTGTGTGTGTGTGTGTGTGTGTGTGTGTGTGTGTGTGTGTGTGTGTGTGTGTGTGTGTGTGTGTGTGTGTGTGTGTGTGTATGTGTGTGTCTGTGTGTGTGTGTGCTTTTGTGTGTGTATCCTTATTTTCTACCTTCTTTCTCTTTTTTTCATTTCCATACCTCTCCTTCACCTCCCCCACCTCCCAGGAACAGTTCCAGCGCAGCTAATAGGCTGGAGGCGCAGCAGTCGTTGTTGTACACGTGGGAGGAGCCTAGTGGGGTGCGGGAGGTGTTGTGGAGTGGGGGTGAGGACAGGTGGGTGGCAGACGAATTGATCAAAGATGCCATGGGAGAGGTGGGTGTGGTGGTTGCTTCCTTGTGTTTCGTTGTGGCAGGTTGTTGTCTTCCTTCTTCCTTTTCTTCCTCTTATTCTTATTCTCAATTTTCCTTCTTTCTTTTCTTTTCTACTCTTCATCTTCCTCCTCCTCCTCCTCCTCCTCCTCCTCCTCCTCTTCCTCCTCCTCCTCCTTCTCCTCCTCCTCTTCCTCCTCCTCCTCCTCCTCCTCCTCCTCAGGTGGAGTGTCAGGGGACCAAGGTGTATTGGAGTTCCTTCTTGGATGGCATGCAGAGGGTGCTCCTCTTCACGCAACAACTCCACATTGCCACCAGTGCCCAGGAGGTGCTTGCGGTTGCTATGGTGGTTGTTATGGTGGTTGCTATGGTGGTTGCTATTGTGCTTGCTATGGTGGTTGCTATAATGGTTGCTGTGGTGGTGGCGGTTGCTGTGGTGGTTGTGGTGGTTGCTGTGGTGGTTGTGGTGGTTGCTGTTGTTGTGGTCTTTAGAAGAAAACAACGCTACAAAAGCCAAAAACCCCCTCCTTTCCTTTGATCACTCACCCACTCCCTCTCCTCCCTCTCAATCACCCAATCACCCACTCCCCCCCCCCCCCTCCCAATCACCCACTCCCCCTTCCAGGCAGGGACGCTGGAGCAGTTAGATACTGAGGTGTTGTTGAGTCTGCAAGGGGTGGGACTGTCGCTGGTGGACAACCACATCAACAAGGAGGTTGCATACCTCGCCATCACCAGGTGGCGTGGTGTGGTGTGGTGTGGTGTGGCGTGGTGTGGTGTGGTGTGGTGTGGTGTGGTGTGGTGTGGTGTGGCGTGGTGTGGTGTGGTGTGGTGTGGTGTGGTGTGGTGTGGTGTGGTGTGGTGTGGTGTGGTGTGGTGTGGTGTGGTGTGGTGTGGTGTGGTGTGGTGTGGTGTGGTGTGGTGTGGTGTGGTGTGGTGTGGTTTCAATAATTTTTCCACCCCCTACTTCCACCAGTTCGGGGGTAGTGTGGGAGAAATTGAAGGGTAGTCGTTACAAGGCCATGAAGTTGAAGCACTGTCATGCGATTGAGGAGGCATATCAGAACCATCTGAGGAGTGGAGGAGAAGGAGGAGGAGGAGGAGGAGGAGGAGGAAGAGGAGGATTGGGTGGTGTTGTGGTGCCGAGAGTGCGGCTGGATGAGAAGCATGAGGTGGGGAGCATGTGGTTGTTGAATATCCAACCAAACAAACCAACCACTACAATCACACTTATCACACATACCACACCAACCACACCACACCACACCAACCACACCACACCACACCAGCCACACCACACCAACCACACCACCTCCAGGTCGACTTCAGCCACCACGGGCTCATCTACCTCATCAGGTCGGACTCACACAAAGTGGTCATCAGACGCTCCTTCGAGGCGGCTGTGTGGTTCAAGTACGCCACCTCACCGCACTGCATCCAGGCGCACCTCAAGGTGCACAAGATGCAGGTGCCTGGCGGGTTTGGGGGTTTATTAAGGCTGAAACTTTTTAAAAGTTTTTGAGAGGATATTTG
>OX387260.1:227916-235416 GCA_947562095.1 Branchellion lobata
TCATTATTATTCTCATCACCATCATCATCATCATCATCATCATCATCATCATCATCACCATCATCATCATCACCATCATCATCATCATCATCATCATCATCATCATCATCATCATCATCATCATCATCATCATCAGCATCATCATCACCATCATCATCATCATCATCATCATCATCCTCATCATCATCGTCATCATCATCATCATCATCATCATCATCATCATCATCATCATCATCATCATCATCATCATCATCATCATCATCATCATCATCATCATCATCATCATCATCATCATCACCATCACTTCAGGGTTCCCCTTGCAGATATCGATCGAAGAACCAATCACAGCACACCCATCCTTCCAGATCCACCCCCAAACACCACCACCACCCCCCACGACATCACAACACACAGCACCACAGCCACACCACGCCACAAGGAGCCACACAAACAAACGTCATTTGTGACCATGTTTCCCAAGCCACTCCGCCACCTACCGACTATATCGAAACTACAAAGGAAAAGTTATCTTGTAGACACTTTGGTGTGAGGTCGACTGGTAGGATTGTAGGTGGGGGGGATTGTAGTTGGGGGGGTGGTCCAAAGAGATGTTGTTCCAGGCACTCCTTACTGACACAACCGAAGGAGAAGACTAACTGGCAGACTAACAAGAAAATCATATGGAAGACTACTGACAAGACAAACCATCAGATTACTCGGAATATAAACCCTTCAATTGGATCGGACAACGTATTTCGCTCACAAACTTCTCCTAAGAAGAAGAACACTTCCTGGAAGACTAAAATAGGATTCTTCAAGAAGAAACTCTCTGGACTGAAGCGTGTACGAGGGAGGGATGGTTGTGAGGCAGTTAAAGAAGCGATCATTATAAAACCCGGATCAGAAAAAGTCGTTTTCAGACAAACTTTTCCAACGCAAAAGACTAATGAGAAGACTAACAACATGACTAACCCCTCTATTGGATTGAAAAATGTCTTTTTTTGTAGAACTGTCTCAACGCCGAAGACTAATCAAAAGACTAATCAGAAAACTAGTCAGAAGACTAGTCAGAAGACTAGTCAGAAGACTAGTCAGAAGACTAATCAAAAGACTAGTCAGATAACCAAAATGAAAAATTCTGTGTCAAAAATTGATATTTTTAGAGAAAGTCCTAAAAAACAGATGCTTGACGGTGTAACCGATTTGTCTACCGGATCAGACAATGTCTTCTTGAGAAAAACTTCAAAATCACAAAAAAATATACAGAAGACTAAATTGAAAAAAGCTGGAAGAAATGATTTTGGAAGAATAGAGTTTCTAAAAATGGATTTGTTTGAAGAAAGTCCTAGAACACAAATGATTAGTTGGAAGACTAACGGGTTGAGTAATTTGTCTACTGGGTCAAACAATGTTTTTTTGGAGAAAACTCCGAAAAAAAAGAAGACTAATAGGAAGACTGGAATGAAAGCTTCTGCGGAAAAAGGTTTTGGAAGACAGGATGAAGCTGCATTGGAAATTAACCTCTTCAAAGAAAGCCTCCTAACAGGGAAGACAAATGGAATACCCAATTTGTCTACCGGATCAGACAATGTCTTCTTCAGAAATAGTTTCACACTGCAGAAGACTAATGAGAAGACTAACCATCCTTATACCCACCAACCCTCCGCCAAACAACCTTCCACTTACCAATCCTCCACTCATCAAACTCCTTCCCATCAACTTTCTACACAGCAAACACCAACACAGAAGACTACTCAGAAAACTACTCAAAAGACTAAATCGAAGAATTCTGGAAGAAACGAGTCTGCATCAAAGATTGATTTCTTCAGGAAACATCCAGCAACGCAATGTGTTGAAGGAATGGCCAACTTGTCTACTGGATCAGACAATGTTTTCTTCAGTGATAGTTTCACATTGCAGAAGACTAATCAGAAGACTAACCACCCCCATCTCCACCAAACTTCCATCAAACAACCCTCTACCCCCCAATCCTCCACAAAACAACTTTCCACCAAACAACCTTCCAGCCACCAATCTTTTACCCACCAACCTTCCACACAGCAGACACCGACACAGAAGAATAGTCGAAAGACTACTCAGAAGACTACAACAAAGACTAAATCAAAGAATTCTGGAAGAAACGAGTCTGCATCAAAGATTGATTTGTTCAGGGAACATCCCGCAACGCAATGTGTTGAAGGAATGGCCAACTTGTCTACTGGATCAGACAATGTCTTCTTCAGTGATAGTTTCACATTGCAGAAGACTAATCAGAAGACTAACCACACCCATACCCACCAACCTTCCACCAAACAACCTTCCACTTACCAATCCTCCACCAATCAAACTCTTTCCCACCAACTTTCTACACAGCAAACACCAACACAGAAGACTACTCAGAAGACTACTCAAAAGAGTAACCACCCCCATCTCCACCAACCTTCCACCAAACAACCTCCTACCCCCCCATCCTCCATAAAACAACCTTTCAGCCATCAATCTTTTCTCCATCAAACTTCCAGCAAACAAGCCTTTCAGCCTCCGAAGCTCTGGAAAGCTCCTCTAGCCACCTCAACGCCCAAAGCCGCTACAGCCACCACTGCCACAGCCACACCTTTCTCAGGCAACTCTCCTCCTTCTCCCATCATTCCCCCATCACCCACCACCCCCCCAAGCAACACAACGTCCACCAAATCTCCTCCCCACACCACCATAAACACTACAACCCTATCACTCTCTTCTCCACAACTCCTCACACGCTCCAACTTACAGACTCTTCAAAGAAAGCTACAAGACGTCAAAACCACTCCTGCAGCCCTCCAACACACCACCACCCTTGCCACTCCTCCCCCTTCTCTCCATTCCACCCCTCCTCTTCACCCCACCCCTCATCCTCAATCCACCCCTTCTCTTCATCTCAAACCCCATCCTCATCCCACCCCTTATCCCCATCATAAGCTTCATTCCCATCCTACCCCTCCCCCCGTTCCTTCATCCCCCTCTTCTTTTTCTTCTTTCTCATCCTCATTTTCATCTTCTTCTTCCTCTTCTTCTTTGTTTTCATCATCTTCTTCTTCTCAAATCCATCTCAATAAACGAGACATCCCTGGTCTGATCATTTCGAAGCTTCTGCAGCAAGCATCCAAAAAGAACAGTCCAGAAGGTTCTAGAAGGTGTGAGAAGAAGAGTCTAGAAAGGTCTGGAAGGTGTGAGAAGAGGAGTCTAGAAAGGTCTGGAAGGTGTGAGAAGAAGAGTCTAGAAAGGTCTGGAAGGTGTGAGAAGAGGAGTCTAGAAAGGTCTGGAAGGTACGAGAAGAAGAGTCTAGAAAGGTCTGGAACCTCCATCGAGAAGCTTCTGCGGAGTTTGAGAAAGATCGTTGAAGTTTCTAGGCGCCAAAAAACCCTCTCACCATCGGCTGGGGGCAGTGGTGGTGGAGGGAGAAGAGGGAGTAGTCCAGCTCCTCTCCATCACCACCCTTGCAGCTTTCCAGGCGATCCTGAGGACGGGGTATCGAGTGCAGGTCAGGTCAGGGCGTTGGAGAAGGTGCTTGGAGCTGTGGCGAGAGCGGGGGGTCTTAAGGACTTCTGCAGGCAGGTGCTGGAAAGGGCTGGCAACGGAGGGGTGGAAAGCATCTTGACAACACCCACTGCAACCATGACAACACCCACTGCAACCGTGACAACACCCACTGCAACCATGACAACACCCGTAACATCCATGACAACACTATTGACGTCTCTCTTGACAACACCCACTGCAACCATGACAACTACGGAAGAGGAGAAAAGGGATGTGCGTGGAAGGTCTTACAGATCCTCCTCTCATCACACACGCCCCAAGAAAACAACATCATCATTTCATACATTTTCTTCCCCACCAGGCCACCACCAACCACCACCAAGCCACCACCAACCACCACCAAGCCACCACCAACCACCATCAAACTACCACCAACAACCACCAAGCCACCACCAACCACCACCAAGCCACCACCAACCAGCACCAAGCCACCACCAACTACCGCCAAGTTACCACCAACCACCACCAAGCCACCACCAACCACCATCAAGCCACCACCAACCCCCACCAAGCCACCACCAACCACCACCAAGCCACCACCAACCACCATCAAGCTACCACCAACAACCACCAAGCCACCACCAACCACCACCAAGCCACCACCAACCACCACCAAGCCACCACCAACCCCCACCAAGCCACCATCAACCTCCACCGTGCCACCAACAACCCCCATCAAGCCACCACCAACCCCCACCAAGCCACCATCAACCTCCACCGTGCCACCACCAACCCCCATCAAGCCACCACCAACCAGCACCAAGCCACCACCAACAACCACCAAGCCACCACCAACCACCACCAGGCCACCACCAACCAACACCAAGCCACCACCAGCCACCGTCAAGCCACCACCAACCACAACCAAGCCACCACCAACCACCACCAGGCCACCACCAACCAACACCAAGCCACCACCAACCACCATCAAGCCACCACCAACCACCACCAAGCCACCACCAACCACCACCGACGACCATTTTTATAATTCCAACCACCTTCCTTCCACAACCAACAAAAGCTCTGAATGCTCCACCAACAAAAATTTTAACAACACCACCACCATCAAAAAATGTCTTGACGCCACCACCACTGATTGCTTCACCACCATCACCACCATCACCACCACCACCATCACCACCACCAATAACTCTACCGTTACCATGGAAACCTCAAAGGAACCACCTTTCCTGGTGTGGCAAGGCTAAGGAGGGTTGCCAAGGAAGATCCAAACAGCCGGACCTCCCTTGGTCCCTCCCCCTTCCCTCCTCCACCCCTCCCCCTGATGCACCCCTTCCCTCCTCCACCCCTCCCCTTCATTCACCCCTTCCCTCCTCCACCCCTCCCCCTGATTCACCCTTTTCCCCAAGGCTGCCATCCAATGGAACAATCACCAGTGGCACCGTGGAACCCATTGAACAACAAACACAACAAACACAACGACACCACTTGACGTCTGAAGACTCGCCATTGGACCGGTGTGGCGGAGGTTCGAATGCAGGAAGTGGCTTGGGTGACTCCCTCTCTTCTCTTAAGCACTTCCTTCTCTCATTCCCCCCTCCTGCCTCCCAAGAGAAGACCCACAGTGAAATAAATAATTCAACTGGTTGGAAGACTAATCTACAGAGTAGTCTACAAACTAACCAACAGAATAAACCACAAAATAAGCTACATACTACTAAACGGATTTTCACTTTCATTGATCCCCAGCTCAGACAAAATAGTAATCAACAGACTAGTCGACAGAATGGCCATCAGAGTAGACAAGAAAGTAGTAGACAAATTGTACGACAAAGTAGACAAGAGAGTGGTAGACAGCTTGTTCGACAAAGTAGACAAGAGAGTGGTAGACAGCTTGTTCGACAAAGTAGACAAGAGAGTAGTAGACAGCTTGTTCGACAGAGTAGAAAAGAGAGTGGTAGACAGCTTGTTCGACAGGGTAGACAAGAAAGTAGTAGACAGCTTGTTCGACAGAGTAGACAAGAGAGTAGTAGACAGCTTGTTCGACAAAGTAGACAAGAGAGTAGTAGACAGCTTGTTCGACAAAGTAGACAAGAGAGTAGTAGACAGCTTGTTCGACAAAGTAGACAAGAGAGTAGTAGACAAATTAATGAACGAAGCAGTAGTTTTTGGGAATTTCCTACTGGAGATCATCCAAAGAGGTTGAGAAGAAGAGCAGAAAAGACAGACAAAACAGACAAAACAGACAAGACAGACAGAACAGACAAAACAGAAAGAGCAGACAAAACAGACAGAAAGAATGAGGCCAGATATGATTTGGTGGTGTATTCACCCAGTGTTGGTGGGAGAGTGGTGAAGAAGATGTATCAGATGAACCACCCTTTTCTGTGGGAGCTGTCCGCTTCTCCTGAAGGAGGAAGAGGAGAAGGAGGAGGAGGAAGAGAAAAAGAAGGAAGAGGAGAAAGGAGAGGAAAAGGAGGAAGGAGAGAAGGTGGAAGAAGAGGAGGTGGAGGAGGAGGAGAAGGAGGAGGAGGAAGAAGAGAAGAAGAAGAAGGAGGAGGTGGAGAAGAAGGAGGAGAAGGTAAAGAAGAAAGAGGAGGAAGAAGAGGAGGAAAAAGAGGAAGAAGAGCAGGAGAAGAAGAAGGTGGAGGAGGAGAAGGAGGAGGAAGAGAAGAAAAAGGAGGAGGAGGAAGAGAAGGAGGAGGAGGAGAAGGAAGAAGAGAAAGAAAAGGAAGAGAAGGAGGAGGTGAAGGAGGGAAGGGAGAGAGGAGAGAAAGAGAACAAAAAAGACGAAAAGAAAACGAAAAAAGGAAAATAAGAAAAGGAGAAGGAGGAAGGATAAAAGAAAGAACAAAAGGAGGAAGAAGAAGAGGAAGAGAAAGAGGAGGAGGAGGAGGAGAAGAAGGAGGAGGAGGAGGAGGAGGAGGAGGAGGAGGAGGAGGAGGAGGAGGAGGAGGAGGAGGAGGAAGAAGAGGAGGAAAAGAAGGAAGAGGAGGAGGAGGAGGAAGAGGAGGAGGAGGAGGAGAAGGAGGAGGAGGAGGAGGAGAAGGAGGAGGAGGAGGAAGAGGAGGAGAAAGCAATAGCACCTCTGAAACTCCATCTTACGAGAGTGCCACATCTCACAGCCTTGTAGCTTTTCCTAACTCCACACCTTACTACTACTGTCCAGTTGAACAACAACCCCATAAACAACAACAACAACAACAACAACAACAACAACAACAACAACAACAACAACAACATCAACAACAGCATTTGATACAAAACCTCAAAAAACATCGACAACAACGAAACCAACAACACGAATATGTACAACTCAGTAAACCTCACAAGCACTCCAAACAACAACAACAACAACAACAACAACAACAACAACAACACCCCGATGACTCACACACGTGGTGTTACAAACAACATGATCACGTGAGCATCGATTCAACACCCTCACCACGTGACACCAAACATTCTGAACCCTGTTGTTGTTGTTGTTGTTGCAACAATGTTGGACAAGGCCACGATAGACTTTGCTGTGGCTACGGAAGATGTTGCAACAGGGTGTGTTGTTGCGACTGTGGAGAGTCGTGTTGCCACAACAAAGGTTGCTACCACAAATGTTGTTGTCGCAACATTTGTTGGCATTGCACTGGCGACAAGTTCAATGATGGGGAGGAGGAGGAAGAAGATGAATGAAACTAATGGAGCCGAAAAAGAAAATGAAAAAAGGAAGAAGAAAAAGAAGAGGAGGAGGAGGAGGAGAAGGAGGAGGAGAAAGAGGAAGAGAAGGAGAAGGAGGAAGAGGAGGAGGAGGAGGAGGAGGAGGAGAAGAAGGAGAAGGAGGAGGAGGAGGAGGAGGAGGAGGAGGAGGAGGAGGAGGAGGAGGAGGAGGAGGAGGAGGAGGAGGAGGAGGAGGAGGAGGAGGAGGAGGAGGAGGAGGAGGAGGAGGAGGAGGAGGAGGAGGAG
>OX387260.1:242916-245416 GCA_947562095.1 Branchellion lobata
AAGGAGGAGGGGGGAGCAGATCAAACTTATGATTGACAAGCAGGTGGGTGGGGTGATAAACAAGTGGTGATGGTTGGATGGGTGATAAGCAGGCGGGAGGGTGAGTAATTGAGGGGTGATTGATGGGTGATTGATGGGTGGTTGATGGGTGGTTGATGGGTGATTGATGGGTGATTGATGGGTGATTGATGGGTGATTGATGGGTGATTGATGGGTGATTGTGAGGTGATTGATGGGTGATTGATGGGTGATTGATGGGTGATTGATGGGTGATTGTGAGGTGATTGATGGGTGATTGATGGGTGATTGATGGGTGATTGATGGGTGATTGATGGGTGATTGTGAGGTGATTGATGGGTGATTGATGGGTGATTGATGGGTGATTGAGAGGTGATTGATGGGTGATTGATGGGTGATTGATGAGTGATTGATGGGTGATTGATGGGTGATTGATGGGTGATTGTGAGGTGAACTTGCAAAAAATCAAATAATCATCTCCACCTTCTTATTTTAAGCAAACAAACCACCAATCAACTCTTCCTTCCTCATAAACCTCCCAACAACCCCTTCAACCCCCATTCCACACAACCTCTTCCCCATCTCACCACCCACCTCTCACCCTCCCCCCCCCCCCTCCAACTCAGGTGAAAGTGATGCATGACGAGCTGGAGTTCCGCTTGAGTGAGTACGTCAAGGAGTGTGACGTCACATCGTCGCTGCTGCAGCTGCAGAAGACGCAGCTACACAGCTTCAAGGCCTTCAGCTGCGAAATTCTCCACAGAGCCTCCCCTGGAGATCTGGCTCTCAATGCCAAAGACATCAAGGCCAGGTGGGGAGTTGAAAGTTTTTGGGGGTTTGGGTGGGTTCTTTGGAGGTTTTGAGGGTTTTAAAACTTGAAGATTGTGGAGTTATTTGTAATTTTGTTTTGGGGGTGTTTTGGGTTTTTTTTGGGGGTTTTTTAGGGGTTTTTTGGGGGTTTTTTGGGGGTTTTTTGGGGGTTTTTTGGGGTTTTTTGGGGGTTTTTGGGGTTTTTTGGGGTTTTTTGGGTTTTTTTTGGGATTTGGTAGGAGATAAATATTGTGATTGAATGACTGTGAATGGTAGAAATGTTCCATAATGGGCGTTTGTGTGGTGGTGATGGGAGGAGTGGTTGTGGTGGTTGTGGTGGTGATGGGAGGAGTGGTTGTTGTGGTTGTGGTGGTGATGGGAGGAGTGGTTGTAGTGGTTGTGGTGGTGATGGGAGGAGTGGTTGTAGTGGTTGTGGTGGTGATGGGAGGAGTGGTTGTGGTGGTTGTGGTGGTGATGGGAGGTGTGTTGGTTGTGGGGGCGATAGGAGGGGTGGTTGTAGTGGTTGTGGTAATGATGGGTAGTGAGAAACATGGACGCCTCCCACAGGTCGACCGAGCTGCTGGGAACTTTGGTGGCAGGACTGAAGGAGGGAATCGAGGTGAACTGTGTATTGTCTCTATTCACCCAGCCATGCATCCAGCCATTCATCCAGCCATTCACCCAGCCATGCATCCAGCCATTCACCCAGCCATTCATCCAGCCATTCACCCAGCCATTCATCCAGCCATTCACCCAACTATTCACCCAGCCATTCATCCAGCCATTCATCCAGCCAGTCATACATTCTCCATGCATCCAACCATGCATCCATGCATCCATGCACCCATGCATCCACCCATGCACCCATGCATCCATACATCCATGCACCCATGCACCAGGTCTCATTGGATCCTTTGGACACAGATGTTCTGGAAGATTCTACGTACAACCTGATTGGTCAGATCGAATACAAAAAAGAAGAACTAGGTTAAAAGTGCACCTCGATATCTAATTTTTCCTATTAACTTCACTCGAGTCTTTTTTTTGAACTTGGCAAAAACAGGTGTAGTTGTGAATGGAGGAGGTGATGAAGGTTGAGAGGGTTGATGGCTTGATGGCTTGATGGCTTGTTGGGTTGATGGGTTGATGGGTTGATGGGTTGATGGGTTGATGGCTTGATGGCTTGATGGCTTGATAGGTTGATGGCTTGATAGGTTGATGGGTTGATGGGTTGATGGGTTAATAGGTTGATGGGTTGAACACTCATCGTGGCTGCCAACACCCTTGCGAATAGACTTTTTCATAATACCCACCCATCAACACCCCCCATCAACACCCACCCATCAACACCCACCCATCAACACCCCCCATCAACACCCCCCCATCAACACCCCCCCATCAACACCCACCCATCAACACCCCCCATCAACACCCCCCCATCAACACCCACCCATCAACACCCTCCCATCAACACCCACCCATCAACACCCACCCATCAACACCCACCCACCAACCCACCCATCAACACCCCCCCATCAACACCCACCCATCAACACCCACCCATCAACACCCACCCATCAACCCACCCATCAACACCCCCCCATCAACACCCACCCATCAACACCCACCCATCAACACCCACCCATCAACCCACCCATCAACACCCCCCCCA
>OX387260.1:250416-270416 GCA_947562095.1 Branchellion lobata
TAACGATAATAGTTTTCGAGTGATTTTTATTCAAGTAATGTTTAATTATTTGGATAAAAGAGGGGGAGGATCGAGAAGAGGAAAAAGTGGAAGAGGAAGATTGAGACGGGGAAGGCGATAGGCAGGGAAAGAGGAAAGAGAAACAGGGGGAGGAGAGAGGGGAGAGGAGCGAGAAGGGGAAGAGGAAGAGGAAGAGGAGTTTGAGGTGTAGGAAGAAGAAGAAGAAGAATGTGAGGTACCGGAAGAAGAAGAAGAATTCGAAGTGTGGGAGGAAGAGGAAGAAGAAGAAGCTGAGTGAGTGATTTTTGTTTTTGTGGGGCGTTTTTTTGAAGCTAGTTTTGAGGCTTTGGGGGCGGGAGGAGGAGGGGGAATGGGGGGGAAAGGGAGGGTGACAGAAGGGCGGTGTGAAGAAGCGAAGGTGGTGTGTTTGGTGGTGTGTTTGGTGGTGTGTTTGGTGGTGTGTTTGGTGGAACGTTTTTTTAAAGTCTGCGAATGAGTGGAGGGCTTAGAGATGGGAGGTTGGAGGGTGGAGGGCTTAGAGATGGGGGGTTGGAGGGTGGAAGGTTTGAGGATGGAGGGCTTAGGAATAGAGGGTTGGAGGGTGGAGGGTTGGAGGGTGGAGGGGTTGAAAGTGGAGGGTTGGAGGGTGGAGTGTTGGAGAGTGAGTGGTTGGAGGGTGGGAAGTTGGAGAGTGGAGGGTTGAAGGGTAGAGGGTTGAAGGATGGAGGGTTGGAGGGTAGAGGGTTGAAGGATGGAGGGTTGGAGGGTAGAGGGTTGGAGAGTGAGGGGTTTTTGAATGAGAGATTGGGGAGTGGAAAGGTGGTGGGTAGGGAGGTGGTGGGTAGGGAGGTGGTGGGTAGGGAGGTGGTGGGTAGGAAGGCGGTGGGTAGGAAGGTGGTGGGTAGAGAGGTGGTGGGTAGAAAGGTGGTGGGTAGAGAGGTGGGGGGGAGGTTTGGGGATGAAGAGTTGGTGGATGGGGGGTTTTTGGATAGAAAATTGGTAAGCTGGAGTTTTTTGCGTGAAAGATTGGATGGTGGAAGGGTGGTGGGTGGAAGAGTGGTGGGTGGAGGGGTGGTGGGTGGAGGGGTGGTGGGTGGAAGAGTGGTGGGTGGAGGGGTGGTGGGTGGAGGGGTGGTGGGTGGAAGAGTGGTGGGTGGAGGAATGGTGTGTAGAGGGGTGGTGGGTGGAAAAGTGGTGAGTGGAGGAATGGTGGGTGGAGGGGTGGTGGGTGGAAGAGTGGTGGGTGGAGGAATGGTGGGTGGATGGTTGTTTGGTGGAAGGATGGTGTGTGGAGGAGTGGTGGGTGGAGGGTTGGTGGGTAGATGGTTGTTTAGTAAAAGCATGGTGGGTAGAAGAGTGGTGGGTGGAAGGGTGGTGGGTGGAGGAGTGGTGGGTGGAAGGGTGGTGGGTGGAAGGGTGGTGGGTGGAGGAGTGGTGGGTGGAAGGGTGGTGGGTGGAGGAGTGGTGGGTGGAAGGGTGGTGGGTGGAGGAGTGGTGGGTGGAAGGGTGGTGGGTGGAGGAGTGGTGGGTGGAAGGGTGGTGGGTGGAGGAGTGGTGGGTGGAAGGATGGTTGGTGGAGGGTTGGTGGGTGGATTTGTGTTGAGAACAGAGTTTATAAAGCGAAGGTTTGTCACTATGACTTTGATGGGTGGGGATTTGGAGGAGGAGGGGTTGGAGGGTGGGGGGTTGGTGGGTGGGGGGTTGGTGGGTGGAGGATTGGAGGGTGGGGGGGCGGTAGGTGAGCTCAAATCTGATGGAGCCTGGAGTACTTTCCATCCGTTTGACCTCCAAAAACGACCCCTCTTGCCGCCATATTGTCCGCCCACCTTCTTCCTCTTTCCGGTCTTTAGTCTTCTTGTTGGCCTCTCCACTCCCTCCATGAGTTTTCTCAATAGCCTCTCCCTTAGTCTTCCTATTATTTTTCCCACTAGTCTCCTCATTAGTCTTCTTATTATTCTTTCCAATAGTCTCTTCATTAGTCTTTTCATCATTCTTCTCATTAGTCTTCTCATTAGTCTTCTCGGTAGTTAAAAAACTAATACTCTTTCTCTTCTTATTTGCCTCCATCGTCATTTTCACGTCAATTTCGTCGTCAGTCTGCCCCTTAAACAGGTCCCAGAAATTTATTGTTTTGTCTACTGACTTTTTTCTTCCAGAAGACATTATTTCTGTATTTTCTTCAACCCTCTCGTTAGTCTTCCCGTTAGTCTTCTCGTTAGTCTTCCCGTTAGTCTTCTCGTTAGTCTTCTGAGTTGCAAGAATGTTTCTAAAGAAAGCACTTTTGTGTCTGGCGTAGAAGTTAGTTGCTTCGTTAGTCTTCTGCGTTTCAAGAATTGTTCTGGGGAAGACAAGGTTTGTTGCGGGGGTGATGTTGAGGAGGGAGAAGTCCTTGTTGGTGCTGGAGAGACGGAAGGTGTCTGGAGGAAGCATCTCCATGGGAACTATCTCTCCCTCCTCCTCGTCCTCTCTCTCCTCCCCTTCTCTCTCATTTCTTCCCCTCATCCTCCCTCTCATCTCATTTCTTCCTTTCTTCACTCTTTTCATCCTCCTTCTCTTCCTCCTTTCTAAATTTCCCCTTCCCAGATCTCTGGCTCTCAAATCTATTTCGTTAGTCTTCTCGTTAGTCTTCTCGTTAGTCTTCTCGTTAGTCTTCTGTGTTGCGGGAGTTTTTCTAGAAAAAACAGTTTTAACTTTTGAGTAGAGCGAAATCTTTTTTTTATTCTTTCCATTAGTATTTTCGTCATTCTGACATTTGTGAAGTTCCTTGTCGGACATCTCTTCACACCAGGGTCTTTGGCGCTTGTCTGCGAGAGAAGGAGGTTGAGGAAGAGAGGGATGAAGAAGGGTCAAAAGGTTAGTCTTCTCGTTAGTCTTCTCGTTAGTCTTCTCGTTAGTCTTCTCGTTAGTCTTCTCGTTAGTCTTCTCGTTAGTCTTCTCGTTAGTTGTCTCGTTAGTCTTCTCGTTAGTCTTCTCATTAGTCTCCTCGTTAGTCTTCTCGTTAGTCTTCTCGTTAGTCTTTTTGATAATTCTACCGTTTGTTCCACTTTTAACAGTCTTCTTACTAGTCATATTATTTGTTAAATTATTTCTGACGGAGGCATATTTTGACCCTGGGAATACCTTGTTTCTATTTATAGCATTTCTGTCCATTTTCCACGTGGGTGTTCCTGTTTCTAGAACCTTCCTTAAATATCCTAATTTTTTCACCGTTTCGTTTCTTCTAAAATTCTTCCTTCCAGAATCCATTGTTTTGTTCTTCTCATTAGTCTTCTCAGTAGTTTTTTTATTAGTCTTCTCATTATTCTTTTCAGTAGTTTCATTTTTAGTCTTCTCATTTGTTTTTACGTTAGTCTTCTCATTTGTTTTTACGTTAGTCTTCTCATTTGTTTTTACGTTAGTCTTCTCATTAGTCTTCTCAATAGTCTCACCATTAGTCTTTCCATTAGTATTTTCAATAGTCTTTTCAGTAGTCTTCTCATCAGGCTTTTTTTTAATATTTTTATTAGTCTTCTCATTAGCATTTCGTGTGGCACACGTGTCTTTGAGGATGGCTTTATCTGATTGGGTAGAAGGGTAGGTATATTTGTTAATTCTTTTGTTAGTCTTCTCATTAGTCTTCCGCATTTTGGGAGTTGTTCTGGGGAAGACTAGGTCTGTTGCGGGAGTGATTTTGAGGAGGGAGAAGTCCTTGTTGGCGCTGGAGAGACTGAGGGTGTCTGGAGGATACATCTCCAAGCTGATATTTCTGTCTTCTTTCTCCCTCTCTCTCCTCTTCCCCTCCCTCTCCTCCTTCTCTCTCTTCTTCCCCTCCCTCTCCTCCCTCTCTCTCCACTTCCCCGCCCTCTCCTCCCTCTCTCTCCACTTCCCCTCCCTCCTCTCCCTCTTTCTCCTCTTCCCCTCCCTCTCCTCCCTCTCTCTTCTCTTCCCCTCCCTCTCCTCCCTCTCTCTTCTCTTCCCCTCCCCCTCCTCCCTCTCCTCCCTCTCTCTCTTCTTCCCCTCCCTCTCCTCCCTCTCTCTTTTTCTCACTTCCTCCTCATATTTGTTTTTTCTTCTTCCTTTCCTTTCATCCATTTCTCTCCTCTCTTTCTTCTCATCTCTTCCTCTCCTTTTTTCATTCTCCTCCTTCTCTCTCCTTTCTTCCTCCTTCTCCTCCTTCTCTCTCCTTCCTCCCTCCTTCTCATCCTTCTCTCTCCTTTCTCCCTCCTTCTCATCCTTCTCTCTCCTTTCTTCCTCCTTCTTCTCTTTCTCTCTCCTTTTTTCCTCCTTTTCTCTCATTTTCTCCTTCTCATATTTTCTTTTCTCTTCCTTTCTCTTATCTTTCTCTTTCTTCCTTTCTTCTTCCTCATCCTCATTCCTCTCCACCTCTTCCTTCTCATCCCCCTCCCTTCTCCTTCCTTCTCTTTCTATCCCATTTTTGTTCTTTCCACTTCTCTTCAAATCTCTCCCATCTCCTCTCTCCTCCATCTTATCCCTATCTCTCTTTTCTTTCTCTCTCCCATCTCCTCTCTCCTCCATCTTATTCATATCTCTCTTTTCCCTCTCTCTCCAATCTCCATCTTTTCTTTCATATTCTCTCTCATTCCCTTCTTCATTTCTCAAACACTCATGGTTAGTCTTCTCTTTAGTCTGTTCCTTAGTCTTCTCTCTAGTCTTAGTTTTCTGTGTTGCGGAAGTTTGGTCAGAAAAGAAACTGTTTGATCCGGCTGGAAGACTATTATATCCGTTAGTCTTCTTCTTAGTCTTCCCAGTAGTCTTCTCTCTATTCTTTCTACTAGTATTCTCTTTAAACATCCGTTTTTCGAGTGGTTGTTTGAACACAATGTGGTGTGGTATGGTGATTGAGTTGGCTCTGGGTGCTGAAGAGGGGAGGGTGAGGAGGGAGGGGGGTGAGAGGGAGGGTGGGTAGGAGGGTGGAGGGGAGGGGGTGGAACAGGGCTGGATTGATGAGAGGGAGGGTTTGAATTTTGTCACCATCACCATCACCGACCCATCGTCACTCCACTTCACACCTTCTACCTTATCTCCATTATCTTCCTGACCTGTGGTGGTGTTGATGGTGACGGTCATAATGACGATGACAATGACGATGACGATGACGATGACGATGGTGATGGTGATGATGTTGATGGTGGCAATGATGATGATGATGATGATGATGATGATGATGATGATGGTGATGGTGATGGTGATGAAAATAATAATGATGATGAGGAAGAAGAGGAAGATGAAGATGAGGATGGTGGTGGTTGTCTGCACCACTGTGACCTGCATGAGGACTTAAAGGGTGTTCTTCCTTAACTAACAGTCGCCAGGGGGAGCTCATGAGAGCTCTGCTTCGCTGCTAATCTAATCTATTCTTAGCTAATCTAAGCTATTTTGTTCTAATCTAATTTTATCCCACTAATCTAATCCTATCTTTTTTCATCTAATCTAATCTAATCCTATCTTTTTTCATCTAATCTAATCTAATCCGAAGAATCTAATCCTATCTTTTTTCATCTAAACTAACCTAGTCCGACTAATCTGATCCAATTTTTTTCTCATTTAAGCTAATCTTCTCTAATCCCTTCTAATCAACCAATTTGTAGAGCGCCTTCCACGCAAGTTACTTCTGCGCGAACCCTTAGTGTTGTTTCGATTGTTTTTTTTTTTATTTTTCGTTGTTTTAACTTTATAAATAAACAAAAAGCCTGAACAAAGAACTGAAAACATTTTTTTTATATTAAAATTAAAATTTTTTTAATCTTTTTTTATTTTGCGCCGTTAACATCGATTTTTCGATTGCTTTTATTATCGGTTTTGATCGAAAACTCAACTTTCGATCACAGGCGCTTAAAATCGATTTTCGAAGTCGAGGCGCTGTAGAGGTGGACGTGGAAGGTCAAGAGAGGTGGGGGTGGGAGGGCAGGGGAGGTGGGGGTGGGAGGTCAGGAGAGGTGGGGGTGGGAGGTCAGGAGAGGTGGGAGTGGGAGGTCAGGAGAGGTGGGAGTGGGTGAGGTCAGGAGAGGTGGGGGTGGGTGAGGTCAGGAGAGGTGGGGGTGGGTGAGGTCAGTAGAGGTGGGAGTGGGTGAGGTCAAGAGAGGTGGGAGTGAGTGAGGTCAAGAGAGGTGGGAGTGGGAGGGCAAGAGAGGTGGGAGTGGGAGGTCAGGAGAGCTGGGAGTGGGAGGTCAGGAGAGGTGGGGGTGGGTGAGGTCAGGAGAGGTGGGAGTGGGAGGTCAGGAGAGGTGGGAGTGGGTGAGGTCAAGAGAGGTGGGGGTGGGTGAGGTCAGGAGAGGTGGGAGTGGGAGGTCAGGAGAGGTGGGAGTGGGTGAGGTCAAGAGAGGTGGGGGTGGGTGAGGTCAGGAGAGGTGGGAGTGGGAGGTCAGGAGAGGTGGGAGTGGGAGGGCAGGGGAGGTGGGAGTGGGAGGTCAGGAGAGGTGGGAGTGGGAGGTCAGGAGAGGTGGGAGTGGGTGAGGTCAAGAGAGGTGGGGGTGGGTGAGGTCAAGAGAGGTGGGAGTGGGAGGTCAAGAGAGGTGGGGGTGGGTGAGGTCAAGAGAGGTGGGGGTGGGTGAGGTCAGTAGAGGTGGGGGTGGGTGAGGTTTGGAGGTGCTTCAGAAGTGAGGTAGTCAGGTGGGGGCAGTGAGTTGCTGAGGGAGGAGTGGATGGGCAACGGCTGAAGCAGCCATATTTCATCATTATTCTTTTAATAATATATTTTTCTTATTATTTTTATAATTTCATTATTTTATTATTATTCTTATAATATTTCTATTTTTTTCATTTTTATTTTCATAATATTGTTTTTTTTTTTTTTTTTTATAATATTGTTATTTTATTATTAATCTCATGATTATTATTCTTATAATAATAATATTATTATTATTATTATTATTATTATTATTATTATTATTATTATTATTATTATTATTATTATTATTATTATTATTATTATTATTATTATTATTATTTTTCTCATTATTCTTATATTATTATTATTTTATTATTAATCGTACAATATTTTTTTCTTAATTATTCTCCATAACAATTGACACCACAAAGTTTATGCCTCCGAGAGAGGACCCCATGGTAACACGTGACACACAAAATGTCTGTATTCAAGCGGAAAAGTAGTCTTTATGAAAAGTGAATTTAAATTAAAAAACAAATGAATTTAATTAATTCGAATTTGAATAATAATTCAAAAATAATAATAATAATAATAATAATAATAATAATAATAATAATAATAATAATAATAATAATAATAATAATAATAATAAAAATAATAATAATAATAATAATAATAATAATAATAAGAGTCAATTGAAGAAACTCTTCAGGTCTAGAAGCTAATTATTTTGTGAATTATTTTCAACTGAGAATTATTCCATTTTAAAAGTGGATTTAATGAAGCGCTTCAAATGACCAAGCACATCCCTAAGCGGCGATGGCGGAGTGGAAGGCACGGTTGTGTTGGCCTTGTTTGATCACGTGGATGGGGATGAGGGGATGGCTGGTCTCCATCAGGTAGTTCTGGGGGTTTGGAGGGGGGGGGGGGGGGTTTGGAAGGGGGGGGGGGGGGTTTGGGGGGTTGGAAGAGATAGTGAAGAGGGGTTGAGAATGAAGTTGGTAAAAAAATGATGAAAAGATGGTGAAATAATGGTGAGAAATGAATAAGGATGGTGAAAAACAATGAGGAATGGTGAGGAATGGTGAGGAATGGTGAGAAATGGTGAGGAATGGTGAGGAATGGTGGGGAATGGTGGGGAATGGTGAGGAATGGTGAGGAATGGTGGGGAATGGTGAGGAATGGTGAGGAATGGTGGGGAATGGTGAGGAATGGTGAGGAATGGTGGGGAATGGTGAGGAATGGTGAGGAATGGTGAGGAATGGTGGGGAATGGTGAGGAATGGTGAGGAATGGTGAGGAATGGTGGGGAATGGTGGGGAATGGTGAGGAATGGTGAGGAATGGTGAGGAATGGTGAGGAATGGTGAGGAATGGTGAGAAATGGTGAGGAATGGTGAGGAATGGTGAGGAATGGTGAGAAATGGTGAGGAATGGTGAGGAATGGTGAGGAATGGTGAGGAATGGTGAGGAATGGTGAGGAATGGTGGGGAATGGTGAGGAATGGTGAGGAATGGTGGGGAATGGTGGGGAATGGTGAGGAATGGTGAGGAATGGTGAGGTATGGTGGGAAATGGTGGAAGGCCTAACGTGTGCGTATCCAAGTCCGTTTTGTTTTTCGGCGTGGGAGGCCTGGCCACCCACCCACACGAAGCAGTTCTCCCCGTTGTCCAATATGTACACGTCCTGGAAGTTGGATCCATCCATCCATCCATCCATCCATCCATCCAGCCATCCATCCATTCATCCATCCATCCATCCATTCATCTATCCATCCATTCATCCATCCATCCTTCCATCTATCCCTCCATCCATCCATCCATCCATCCATCCATCCATTCAGCCATCCATCCATTCATCCATCCATCCATCCATCCATCCATCCATCCATCCATCCATCCTCCTACACTGGGTTCGAAGTCATCCATGGTGACATCCCCAGTCTTAACCTCTTCCTTCTTCAAGTGGCCTGCTTCGTCAGACACTCTGATGCATGCGTGCATGAATGGATGGATGCATGGATAAATGGATGGATGGGTGGATATATGAATTAATAGGTGGACGAATGCATGAATGGATTGATGGATGAATTGGTGGATGGATGGATGAATGGATGAATGAATAGATTGGTGCATGGATAAATGAATGGCTGGGTAGATGGTTGCATGCATGCAATCATTAATTCATTCATGTATCCATGCATCCACCTCAAGAGGATGTTGTCCACCTTCTCAGCAGGCTCCATGTTCTCCTCCTCGTCCTCACCATCCAGCTTGCACATGAACTCGTGCTGTGGTGTGGTGGAGGATGGTGGTGATGATGAAGGTGAGGAGAGGGAGGAAGAGAAAGAGGAGAGGAGGAGGAGGAGGAGGAGGAGGAGGAGGAGGAGGAGGAGGAGGAGGAGGAGGAGGAGGAGGAGGAGAAGGAGGAGGAGGAGGAGGAGGAGGAGGAGGAGGAGAAGGAGGAGGAGGAGGAGGAAGAGGAGGAGGAGGAGGAGGAGGAGGAGGAGGAGGAGGAAGAGGAGGAGGAAGAGGAGGAAGAAGAAGAGGAATAGGATGATGAGGAAAAGGAGGACGAGGATGATGTTGATGAAAAAAAGAAAGAGGTGTTTTTTGGGATACAAACTGCTCCTGACACCACTCCTCACTCTTGCACATCTTCACCTCATCCCCTTCTTCCATTCCCCCCTCAAGCACCCCCCCTCCTCTCACCCTCTCTCATCCTCCCCTCTCTCCACCTTCCCTCTCTCTACCCTCCCCCTTCCCACCCTTCCTTCTCCCCACCCTCCCTCCCCCCCCCCCCACCTCAGAATCCACATCAGCCTCCTCAAGAGTTTCACTATCTGCCTTACCCCTCTTACCCTTCAACAACTGCAAGTACTGCAAAGCCTGCATGCATGGTGAATAGATGCATTGATGTATGCATGGTGAATGGATGCATTTATGTATGAGTGGTGAATGGATGCATTGATGAATGCGTGCATGGATTGATTGATGAATAAATGCATAAAAGAGAAGATGGAAAATGGGTAAATGGATGGATTTAGGGGTACATGAATGGATGGGTGAATGGATGGATAGATAGATGCATGGATAAATGCATGGATGCATGGCTGGATGCATGAATGCATGGATGCATGGATAAATGCATGGATGCATGGCTGGATGCATGAATGCATGGATGCATGGCTGGATGCATGAAGGCATGGATGCATGGCTGAATGCATGAATGCATGGATGCATGGCTGGATGAATGGGCTACCTTGAACCTCTCGTCCTTGTTGCTTTCAGAGCCGTTCCACTGGTAGAGCATGAGACCCAGATCGAGGATAAAAACGTCTTCGGACTTCAGACGGGCTGGGTTCCTGGCCACCTGTAGGGGTGGTGGTGGTTCTGTGTGGCTTGGTGTGGTTCTGTGTGGTTCTGTGTGGTTCTGTGCAGCTTGGTGTGGTTATGTGTAGCTTGGTGTGGTTCTGTGTAGCTTGGTGTGGTTCTGTGTGGTTCTATGTGGCTTGGTGTGGTTCTGTGTGGTTCTGTGTGGCTTGGTGCGGTTTTGTGTGGCTTGGTGTGGTTCTGTGTAGCTTGGTGAGGTTCTGTGTAGTTTTGTGTGTCTTGGTGTGGTTCTCTGTGGTTCTGTGTGGCTTGGTGCGGTTCTGTGTGCCTTGGTGTGGTTCTGTGTGGCTTCCACCAGCATTGTTCTATCACAGCTCGTCAACCATCCACAATTTCATTCTTTATCCCCTTTTCACCCTCCACCCCCCTTTTCACCCTCCACCCCCCTTCTCACCCTCCACCCCCCTTCTCACCCTCCACCCCCCTCCTCACCCTCCACCCCCCTTTTCACCTTCCACCCCCCTCCTCACCCTCCACCCCCCTTCTCACCCTCCACCCCCCTTTCCCTCACCTCATTCACTACCACATTCCTGCCCTTTCCTCTGAAATGCAGCAGTCTGGGCACGTATTCTTCCGGCGTCACGTGATTGAAACCTGTTTCCGCTCCCCCTGACAACAAGCTGGAAGGTGGGATATTGGTGGTGAGAGAAGGTGATGATGGAGGAAGAGGGTGAAAGAGGGAGTGTGGGGGAAGAGGGAGGGTGGTGAGAAGAAAAGGTGATGGTGGAGGAAGAGGGTGAAAGAGGGAGTGTGGTGGAAGGAAGAGGGTGGTGGAAGAAGGGTGGTGGTGGTGAAAAAGGTGAGATGTTGGAAGGAGGGTGGGTGTGGTGGAAGAGGGAGGGTGGTGGATATGGTGGGTGGGAGTGAAGAGTGATTAGAGAGGGGGGATAGGTGATGGGGTTGTGGAGGGACGGGGAATGGGGCTGTACTTTTTTTAATTTGTAATTTTAAATTGTGCTGTATCGTATCGTATTGTATTGTTTTAACTCTATCCTACCCTAATCAACCGCATCATCATCATCATCATCATCATCATCATCATCATCATCATCATCATCATCATCATCATCATCATCATCAGCATCATCATCATCATCATCATCATCATCATCATCATCATCATCATCATCATCATCATCATCATCATCATCATCACCATCATCATCATCATCATCATCATCATCATCATCATCATCATCATCATCATCATCATCATCATCATCATCATCATCATCATCATCATCATCATCATCATCATCATCATCATCATCATCATCACCATCATCATCATCATCATCATCATCATTATCTCCACAATTACCCACGATGACATAACAGCCCAATCACCCCATCTTTGATGACAATTAACTTTTCATCATTATGTAGCGCCCACTTTTAAGGGGCATCCTGTTGTTGCAGTGCCTCTCGCATGCTACGTTAACATGTTCTATTTCTTCTGTTCTTCTTATTATATTTATTTTTATTAATATTTTATTTATTTTTTTTTCCATATTATATTTATTTTTATTATTATTTTTGTTATTTTCATTATATTTATTGTTATTATTATTTCTTTTATTCTTATTACTATGATTCTCATTATTCTCATAGTTATTGTTGTTCTTATATTCCACCATCCTCACCACCAGCACCGTTTTCCCATCACACCAACATCTTGCACCCTGTTCAGCCATCCTCACCCCCCCCCCCCTTCAAACCCCCTTCCACCCCCCACCCCCTTCAAACCCCCCTTCCACCACTCCTTCAAACCCCCCTCTTTCACCCACGTGATTATATCCCCTTTTCAAACCCCCCTCCCACGTGAATCTACCCTTTTTCAACCCCCCTCCACCCCACCCAGAAATTTCCATTCCCCCCACCCACGTGATTCCACCCCCTTCAACCCCCTCTCACCCTCGTTAGTTCACCCCCTTCAAACCTCCCCCCACCCACGTGATTCCACCCCCTTCAACCCCTTTCAACCCCCCCCCCCCCACCCACGTGATTCCGTCCTTGAAGTATCCCTTGAAGAGGCAGCTTTCGTGACCTTCCACCTCCCTGTGTTGTACAGGCTTGTCGTCCAACAACGTGTCCAACTCCACAGTCTTGTACGCCGCCGTTCCGTACTCGTCCTGGAGGGGGGAGTTGAGGGGTGAGGGTGGGGGTGGAGGTTAGGGGGGATGAGGGTTTGGGAGATGTGAAGGTTTTGGGGGGAGGGCGTATTAAGGATGTTTAAGGGTTTTGGGGGGTGTGAGGGTTTTGGAGGGTATGAGAGTTTTGGGGGGTGTGAGAGTTTTGGGGGGTATGAGGGTTTTGAGGGGTGTGAGGGTTTTGAGGGGTGTGAGGGTTTTGGGGGGTGTGAGGGTTTTGGGGGGTGTGAGGGTTTTGGAGGGTATATGGGGTTTTGGTGGTTTTTTAAAAAATTTTTCGAAAATGAGGTTTGGGATTGGATAGTGGTTAGGGTTAAATTTGTGAATTGGATAACCAGTGGGGTTGGATTTGGGTGGTGGTGTCGAAGAGTGGGTGGTGAAAAGTGGGTGGTGAAAAGTAGGTGGTGGGGGAGAGTGGGTGGTGGGGGAGAGGGTGGTGGGGGAGAGTGGATGGTGGTGGGAGAGTGGATGGTGGAAGAGAGTGGGTGATGAAGTGGGTGATGAGAGTGAAGAAACAACCCCCCCCCCCCCCCCCACCACCACCCCCCCCCCCCTCCCCACTTGGGTGCTCTGCCCACCGATCCAGAAGTGGAGGTCGTGTTGCAGTTCGTCCCCCCCCTCCTCAGTGTACGTCTGTGAAGGTGGCCTTCTTTAGTGCTTTCAACTCATTCATTCATTCATTCATTCATTCATTTATTCATGCATTTCTTTCTTTCTTTCTTTCTTTCTTTCTTTCTTTCTTTCTTTCTTTCTTTCTTTATTTATTTATTTATTTATTTATTTAATTTTATTTAATTTTTTAGTTAACTCATACCTCCTCACGTTGAGAACGATGTAGGAGTCTCCGCTATAGAACTTTCCATAATCCTCCTTAGGCCAATCCTCAATCTTGAACTTCTGGAGGGTGTGGTGTGGTGTGGTGTGGTGTGGTGTGGTGTGGTGCGGTGTGGTGTGGTGTAGTGTGGTGTGGTGTGGTGTGGTGTGGTGTGGTGTGGTGTGGTGTGGTGTGGTGTGGTGTGGTGTGGTGTGGTGTGGTTGTAGAGTAACGGCTTGTCCTTCACACATCAAATCGGTTCCAATGAATCAACTTACCACCCCACCACCACCACCTACCACCACCCCCACCACCACCACCACTCACCACCACCACCACCACCCACCACCACCCACCACCCCCATCCCCACCACCACCACCACCACCACCACCACCGACCACGATCCTCCACCACCACCACCGACCACCACCACCCACCACCCACCACCCACCACCCACCACCACCACCGACCACGATCCTCCAGATACGGATACCCACTCCTTCTCCTGCTCCCTCCCACGCCTTCTCACCCTGCGCTGACTCCTCTGCGGTGTTATTTTCATTTATTTTATTTCATTATTTTTATTATTATTATTATTATTATTATTATTATTATTATAAAAATAATTATTATTATTATTACTACTATTTTTATTATTATTATTGTTGTTGTTGTTGTTGTTCTTATTTTTTGTTATTGTTGTTTTTGTTGTTGTTGTTGTTGTTATTACTTTTATTGTTGTTTTTAATGTTGTTGTTGTTATTATTATTATTGTTGTTTTTGGTGAATTGATATAGCGTCAACTTTTGATCTGCTTGTCTTCAGAGCTTCCAAACAGAGCCACGTTTGAATCTTTCCAGTCGTAAGTGCGTGGTTTAGTTAGACCTTGAGGGAGGGGGGTGGTTAAATAGGGTAGAGGGGTGGGGATGGAGGGGTGGGGGTGGAGGGGTGGGGGTGGAGGAGTGGGGGTGGAGGAGTGGGGGTGGAGGAGTGGGGGTGGAAGAGTGGGGGTGTAGGAGTGGGAGTGGAGGAGTGGGGGTGGAGGAGTGGGGTGGAGAGATGGATGCGAAGATGTGAGTAAAAGTTGGGTGAGGGTGTGGTGGTGAGGGGTGGGTGTGAAAGGTGATAATAGACTCATTCATCTTTAATGCATCCATTCATCCTTAATGCATCCATTCATCTTCTGATGCATCCATTCATCTTCTGATGCATCCATTCATCTTCTGATGCATCCATTCATCTTCTGATGCATCCATTCATCTTCTGATGCATCCATTCATCTTCTGATGCATCCATTCATCTTCTGATGCATCCATTCATCCTTAATGCATCCATTCGTCTTCTGATGCATCCATTCATCTTCTGATGCATCCATTCATCCTTAATGCATCCATTCATCTTCTGATGCATCCATTCACCATTCACCCATTCATCAATTACCTGACATAATGAATTCCATGGAAACAACCTGGAAGGAAAAAATGAGAATAAAAATTGGGTGTGACAATCATTGTGGTAAACAGTCAACAATATCGAAGACAAAAAATAAACAGACATAGTTGCATACATACAAACAGACGTACAAACGACCACACAAACAAATGTACAGAAAGAACAACACAGACAAGCAAACATACAGAGAGACCAACACAGACAAGCAAATATACAGAGACAGACGTAAAAGGACACAGAGACAGACGTAAAAGGACACAGAGACAGACGTAAAAGGACACAGAGACAGACGAGTTATTAAGATCTTCAGCGGTGTTGTGAAGCTATTTTGATACAGGTGTGACATCAGAGATGTGAGTCATTACTATTATTATTATTAATGTTATTTTTGTTGTTATTATTATTATTATTTTTATTATTTTTATTATTATTATTATCAATGTTGTTTTATTGTTTTGCGTTGTTATTAATAGTATTTCTATTGTTTTTGTCATGTTTTTTTTTCAATTAATAATAATAATAATAATATTATTATTATTATTTTTTTTTTTTTTTAATTTAATCATTATTATTATTATTATTATTATTATTATTATTATAACAATAACATTAACAATATCAACAACAACAAAGATAACATTCAAATTGATAAAAGCCTTATCTTTTTCCAGATTGTTTTATCTCAGTTGAACAAAACGTTTTTTTTACTTCTTCTTCTTCTTCTTCTTCTTCTTCTTCTTCTTCTTTTTCTTCTTCTTCTTCTTCTTCTTCTTTTTCTTCTTTTTCTTCTTTTTCTTCTTCTTCTTCTTTTTCTTCTTCTTCTTCTTCTTCTTCTTCTTCTTCTTCTTCTTCTTCTTCTTCTTCTTCTTCTTCTTCTTCTTCTTCTTCTTCTTCTTCTTCTTCTTCTTCTTCTTCTTCTTCTTCTTCTTCTTCTTCTTCTTCTTCTTCTTCTTCTTCTTCTTCTTCTTCTTCTTCTTCTTCTTCTTCTTCTTCTTCTTCTTCTTCTTCTTCTTTTTTCTTCTTCTTCTTCTTCTTCTTCTTCTTCTTCTTCTTCTTCTTCTTCTTCTTCTTCTTCTTCTTCTTCTTCTTCTTCTTCTTTTTTTCTTCTTCTTCTTCTTCTTCTTCTTCTTCTTCTTCTTCTTCTTCTTCTTCTTTTTTTCAATCCATCTTTTCTTCCACAACATCTTAACCATTTTTGACAACGACATTCCACATCATACCCGACATCTTGTTAAATAAGCGGACTAAAAAGACAAACTATAAAAATTCATAATTTTCTGAAAAACCTTAATAAAAGTTTTCAAATTCCTGTCTGATGAAATTTAAAAATCACAACTTACATAGAAAATTGTTGAAAAATAAAAATTAATTAATTTAAAATAGAAAAAATATTACTAAAAAGTGTTTAAAAAGCAACGAGAAGATGTCACAATGAGATGTAATCACGAACCACCCTCCCCACCTTTTCAGAGATCCTTCGAGACTTCTTGCTCAACTGATGTCTTTTTCTCAACGATCTCTCTATTCTCTAGCTACCAGCTATTGAAATCTCTGAAATATCTGATGATTAATTCGAAAAATTTAGGCTGGGAATTATGCTTTTTTATATTTTTAAAAAATTTATTTTTATTTTATTTCAATTTTGAATAGTTTTTTTTGATTTTTTGGAAGTTATTTCGAGTTTATCATTTATTGTATAATACCTAAAAATCATTTCAACACCTCATCCAACTTTTAAAATCTTTTGCTTCTACTTTTAAAAATTCATTTTCGAAGCTGCTAAAATTTTTTTAATCACTGAAATTGTTTATAAAAATAAATAAATAATTGTTCCATTTTCAAATTATTTCAAAATTATATTTTCATAATTTTTTATAATTTATTCCCAAAAAGCTTATTTCAAAATTACCGGCTTAAGACTCAAAGAGCAACAAAAGTTATTTAACTTCGCTTAGCGATAAATCATTGGAAGCATCCGATAGTGAAGAACCGCTCAATAACTTAAAACCTCGTCGTGACGGAGTGTTTGAGAGCGTTGCGATGAGTGACGACGACGACGACGTGCAGTGGTTGATCATGCGCGGTCGCAGCTTGGAGGCCTCGGAACCCTTCGAGGCTCGAGCCCTCCTCCTCACCGCCAAAGCCCTCTTCCCCCACAACCTTCCCATCCTGGTCCCACCAAGCTCCCAATCAACTTTCTAATTCCCAATTATTTTTATAATTAATCTTTTAATTTCAAACCTCTAATATCTTCTCATCCTCATTTTAATTTGATTTAATTATTCACCAACTACACTCTTGCAGCTTGAAATGTACATGTGTTACAAGAAGGAACGATGTCTTAAAGAGGCGTCCAACACACTCAACGACATGTGAGAATTCACCATCGTATGCAATAGCACATGATATGTGGTTTGGTATGATAAGGTGTGATGGGTATGTGGTGTGACGTGATAAGGTATGATAATGTATGATATGGCAATACAATCAGATACAATACAATTGAATACAATACAATCAAATACAATACAATCGAATACAATACAACCCAATACAATACAACCCAATACAATACAACCCAATACAATACAACCCAATACAATACAATCAAATACAATAAAATCGAATACAATACAATTGAATACAATACAATATGATCAATTGCAACAACAAAACAACAATACCACATGATACAATGATACACCACGACTTCAGGCTCGTGAGGTTCATGGGGGAGGATGCAGTGATGGAGGAGGTGGAGAAGATAATGATGGTGGCTTCAGAAGGGGGTGGTGGTGGGGAGGGGGATGGTGGTGGTGGGGAGGGGGATGGTGGTGGTGGGGAGGGGGGTGGTGGTGGAGACTTGAGCTCAACCACCACACTCAATGGGGGCAGTGGTGATGACGTCACTCATGGGGGGAAGGACTTCTTGAGGAGTGAGGAGGGGGTGGGGGTTTCATTAGTATTCATACTTTCATGGCTTAATCGACTCAAAAACCTCTTCATACCCCATTCATTGATAAACTCACCAGTTGGTTAATTAATTGGGTTGTTGGTTAATTGGGTGGTTAATTAATTGGGTGGTTGGTTAATTGGGTGGTTACTTAATTGGGTGGTTGGTTAATTGGGTGGTTGGTTAATTGGGTGGTTAATTAATTGGGTGGTTGGTTAATTGGGTGGTTGGTTAATTGGGTGGTTGGTTAATTGGGTGGTTGGTTAATTGGGTGGTTACTTAATTGGGTGGTTGGTTAATTGGGTGGTTGGTTAATTGATTTAGCGATCAATTGGTTGATAAATTAACTGATTGTCTCTCGCAGGTCTCCATGCCAACCTGTCCAAGGACCTCCAAGGTCAACTGGTCGCCAAGCTGCTCAGCAGGAAGCTGAATAAGCAGGTGATGATGATAATAATAATAATAATAATAATAATAATAATAATAATAATAATAATAATAATAATAGTGATAATAATAATAATAATAATAATAATAATAATAATAGTGATAATAATAATAATAATGATAATAATGATAATAATAATAATAATAATAATAATAATAATAATAATAATAATAATAATAGTGATAATAATATTGATAATATTAATAATAATAATAATAATGATACTTAATTTTTGAATCTTCAAAAATTGAGAAAATATTCAATATGACCGATCATTCAATATGATGTTGATGAGTCACCACACCACAAACCACACCACATCACAACCACACACTGCACCACACCACACCACAACCACATACCACGCTACACCACACCACAAACCACACCACAACCACACACCACAAACCGCACCACACCACACCACAACCACAAACCACATCACAACCACACACCACACCACATCACACAACACACCACACCACACACTGCACCACACCACACTCCACCACGCCACACCACACCACGTCGCCATGGAGACAGATAGAGGGGGTGGGGGACATGAGGGGGGTGTTGTTGCTACTTAAGCAGGTGTTGCTCCACCAACCCCTCCAGGCAGTCAGTGTGTCCTATCATCATTATCATTATCTTCCATTATGCATCATTATCATTACTGTCATAATTGAGGTTTTTATTATATATAGTTATAATTAAGGTCATAATTAATTATTTTGATTTTGGTACTAAGTATTCCTGTGTATTGACCACCTCATAATATTACATTATAATATTTTATTATAATCACTGAATGAGTCACAACCTCGCCAACACAACAGGACTCTCACTTTGACATGCTTCTTCTGAAGCTAGAGGAGCTTGAGAAGTCTTCTCCACCAATCAAATCCTTGCATTCCTCCACCGCCACGCCCCTCAATCCGTTCAGAGAGCTCATTGGTGGGTTGATTGGTCAGGTGGTTGATTGATGTGTTACAATACACAACCGCTTTCCACCACCACCACAGTGACAACTGCGATTCCCTGCTTTCTCAGCAATCACCCCCACCCCCCTCTTTCCACCACCACCTCCTCCCTTTCCCTCGCCCTCCACTACTACGTCACCATGGCAACCACCCACCCACCCATGGGCATGGGGGTGAAGAGGGTGGGGTATGAGGAAGTGATGGAGGGGGTGAGAAGGGTGGGGGATGTGGTGGAAAGCAAAACTGACTGGGGGAGTGGCGTCTTTGGGAGAGACAGGTGGGTGGAGGGAGGAGTGGGTGGAGGGAGGGGTGGTTTGAGTGAGAGGTGGATGGGTGGAAAGAGGGGGGTTTGAGAAAGGGGTGGTTGGAGAGTGGGGTGGGTGGAGGGAGGGGTGGGTGGAGGGAGGGGTGGGTGGAGGGAGGGGTGGGTGGAGGGAGGGGTGGGTGGAAGGAGGGGTGGAGGGAGGGAGGGGTGGTTAGAAGGGGACATGGGGTAGGGGTGGGGTGATGGCTGATGATCAACAGTCATCAAATATTCCACCTTCCAGCCTCAACCAAAGACTCCAAAAACTACTTGAGTACCATGACAACGTAATCAACAACAAAAACATCAACATCAACAACAACACCATCTTGTTGTGGTCGAGCATCTTCCTCTTGTTCGAGAGTCTCCTCCAACATCTCCACTCTTGCTGTTGTTCTTGTTGTGTTGTTGTTGTTGTTGTTGTTTTTGTTATTATTGCTGTTGTTGTTGTTGTTGTTGTATTTGTTATTATTGCTGTTGTTGTTGTTGTTGTTGTTGTATTTGTTATTATTTTGTTGTTGTTGTTGTTGTTGTTGTTGTTGTTGTTGTCATTTTCTTCCATTATAACACCCACACTAATACTAGTTTGTTGTTATTCTTTCCACTTGTTAGTATCGGCAGTGACATCGGCAACTTCACAAGCCTCTCTCAAATATCATCATCGCTGTTTTTATTTCATCCTATCTCACACCACCATCATCATCACACCACCATCATCATCACACCATCATCATCACCACACCACCATCATCACCACACCACCATCATCACCACACCACCATCATCACCACACCATCATCATCATCACACCACCATCATCATCACACCACCATCATCATCACACCATCATCATCACCACACCACCATCATCACCACACCACCAGCATCACCACACCACCA
>OX387260.1:275416-277916 GCA_947562095.1 Branchellion lobata
GGAGGTGTGAAGTGGTAATGATGATGATGGTGTTGGTGGTGATGGTGATGATGATGGTGATGATGATGGTGACGATTATGATGATGATGGTGGTGATGGTGATGATGATGATGATGGTGACGATTATGATGATGATAGTGCGTGCGAAAGGGAAGATGGAACGGTTATGAATCATCAACTTGCGATCAATTCGAGACTGGAATGTTATATAGAGGAATGCGGCTATCCGATTGGTCCGTGTAAAAAATTAAAAATTATTAATAATAATAAATAATATTAAATTATTTATTTAATTTTGATAATGACTAAAAAATTAAATTTTGTCAGTTTCATAAAATTTAAAAAGAGCGCCCGATATGGGACTTGAACCCATGACCCTCAGATATCTCGAGGATTCAGCTCTTAAAAGTCTGATGCTCTACCGACTGAGCTAACCGGGCTTACGTTTTTTTTCAACTTATGTAACTTTATATAACTTGAAGTGAAATCACTCAAGGCTTATATAGCGCACTCTCATTCAATCATTATATATAGGTGATAAAACTCAAATCGAAGAGATCCAATTAAGAGGAAAATAAGGCAGACCTCCATCATTTTGAAATAAGACCCTTCAAACATTTGATATTGACAAAGAGGACTGTATCTAATTATGAAAATTAGTCAACAAAATCAGCGGATTAACAAATAGCTTATTTCCTTCCTTCTTCCAACCCTTCCTTCTTTTCTACCTCCTCTTCATCCTCTTCTTCCTCTTCTTCATCATCATCATCATCATCTGCATCCTCCTCATCATCGGAAGGGGGTAGCATATCGGAAGGTATGATGGAGGAGATGGTGGAGAGGTTTTTGGAGGGGTTGGAGGGAGGCAGGTCAGGCTGGCACTTGAGAGGAAGCTGGAAGGACTGTGGCCTGGTGGATGGGTTGTGGATGGATGGATGGATGGGTTGTTGATGGATGGATGGATGGATGGATGGATGGATGGATGGATGGGTTGTGGATGAGGTGGTCTGAGGGATAGGTTGTGGATGAGGTGGTCTGATGTATGGATGGATGGATGGATAAGGTAGGTGATGTAGGGATGAAGGAGGTGATGGATGGATGGATGGATGTATGGATGAGGTAGGTGATGGATGGATGGATGTAGGTATGAGGTGCTCTGATGGATGGATGGATGAAGTGGGTGATAAAAATTGATAAGAAGGGATGGAATTAGATTATTTATTCGAAATAATCATTGTATTAGCTGCATTGCAATCACTTAAGCCAACCCACACTATCACTACTTTGTATGCCGGCCACCACCACAATCAACCACACCCACCACCACCACAATCAACCACACCCACCACCACCACAATCAACCACACCCACCACCACCACAATCAACCACACCCACCACCACCACAATCAACCACACCCACCACCACCACAATCAACCACCACCCCTCACCATTTTTTCAGTTCAGCCAGGTATTTTATTTGAGGAGGCATCAACACCACACAAATCTCTGCACGCACCTTGGTGGTGGTGTGCATGTGGTGGTGATGTGCATGCAGTGTGCATTTGGTGGTGGTGTGCTTGTGGTGTGCGTGTGGTGATGATGTACATGTGGTGTGCACATGGTGTGAATGTGGTGGTAGTGATGTCATATGTGATGTTGATAAAAGATTGCATTATATTATTATTATTAACTTTAAGTAGTCTTATCACCTTGTCTCCTTCTTCAATAGGATTTATGATGACGTAGTTTCCTGTCTGTGATCAACATGAAATAACTCTTGAATGTGCACGCACACACACATACATAAACACACACACACACACACACACACACACACACACACACACACACAAACACACACACACACAAGCACACACACACATGAACAAACACACAGACACACCTTGATGAAGATGGTGTTGCGGAACTTTTTTGGCAGACTGGCCAAGAAAGACTGCCCGTCCTCGGTCTCCAGGCCAAACAGACTGTTGCCCAGATTGGCTGTCACCACCTGGTTATTATTAATCTTGATTGCGCCGAAATATAAGTGGTATTTATATCTTCTTTTTTGACATCTCAGATATAAAACTGAAATAATAAAAAATGAAATTGTATCAAATACCTTAGCGATGCGCTGTTTTTCGTCAGGAATAACATAGTCGTCCATGGTTTCTCGGAAGACATATTTCCTTTTTGTGACAGCCGACATGATTGCAAAAAATGTTTGTTTTCACCGTTCTTTGTACTTTTTAAATGCGATTTTTTTAAATTTTGTTCTGAAACTGTATTGCATTTATATTGGAAAGTAGTGAGCGACAATTTAGTGATGTGATTACCAACATAACAATATCGTGGCAAAGAAATGATAAAACTGGGTACATTTTTCTTTCCAATAGCTACAACTATAGAAATTAAACTTTAAAATTTCCTAAAAAGTGTATGTTCAAGTTTTTAATAAAAAGTTGTTAAACTCTATAAACTTCATTTTTTTGTTTGTT
>OX387260.1:282916-300416 GCA_947562095.1 Branchellion lobata
GTTGTCTTGTACCTTCGTCAGTTTTTGCTTCAAAAGATTTATTTTCTCTGAGGTTTGTTTAATTTTTTGCAAAACATCTTCATGATTGAAAACATCGTTTTCCGCTTTATCATAACACCTCGATGGATCCTCTCCAGGCAATTGAGAGTTGTGAGGCTGTCCGCTTTGGCTTGCAACGTTGAATTGTGCAAATTCTCCATTTGCTTCCATTTTTTCTGTCATGAAAGTCGTCTGATTATTCCGCATTTACAAATTTAAGCGCTTCAATCGAGCGGAGAGATACGAAACTAATAAGTTTTTTTATCAAGCATAGAAAGCTAATCGATTCAAATTTTAATTTTGAGAAAATAACTTTCTGTTCGAAAAAAAAAAGATATATTTTTTAATACAATTTAATTTGATTAGTTAATTTTTTTAAATGGTCAATTAGTTTCTAATTATTCGTTATAATTCGTTAGATATCATCAAATGAAATTCATTGACACTTATCATACATAGAAGAAAGCACTTGAAACAGTAAAAAATTTGAAAAAATAATTGAAAATCTGGTCATCGGCTTTTGTCTGTTTTTACTCGAATGAAAATCATATCAAAGAAATGTTTGAGAAAAGTTTAAATCACCAATATCATTTTACATAGTCCTAAAGTACTTATAATAAATGGTTGAGAAAGAAATAAAAAGAAAAGAAGAAATAACTTGAAATGGCTTTGCAATAGTTATGTTATGTGGTTTTAAGATATGATTCAGTTTTCAAATTTTAAGACTCATTTATTTGATTTAATAGACAATTCTGCTTTTGAATTTTTTTAGAACCTTTTAACATTCAAGTTTTGGTTAATTTGATCAAACATTTTTCGATAGTCACTCAATAAAAAATTATGACTCAATTCTAAATTTTTGAGATTTATAAATTTGATTCGATAGTCAGTTTTTGATCTCTTGTGACAGATACTTGACAATTCTTATGTCGATTATAGATTTTTTTTCGTTTTGATTTTTTACCATGTTCTGAGCCATTTCCAGCGTTTTTCTGGATTTGATTCAATAAAACTATTTTTAAATCATTTGACATAGTGCTAAGGGCGCGTTACACATGTCTTGATAAAATAAGATTAGACTAGGTTAGATAAGACATTTGAGGATGTGAAATAATGTTCTTTGCTTTGACGTTTTTTATTGATGTTGAAAGAGGTTTAACTTTCAAATTTTGGCTGTGAGATTTTGCCAATTTTTTTTGTGATAGGCACCAAACAAAACTCAAAATTTTCTCTTTCGAAAAACAATAAAAATTAGTATCAAAAACCATAAAAGTCACTTCAATAAAATAAACTTTTTTTTTCTTGGCAATATTCAATTTTAACGTTTTATTTTTGTTGTTTGAAAAAAACAAAATTGAATAGAAACGTTCACAAACAGCCCCACAAACATGGGAAATCTTCTCTAACGCAATCACACACTTGTGAGGCGCTTATCAGTTTTTTCTGAAATCAGATGAGCTAGAATGATCAGATGTGGTTCAGAGCGGTTTCTTCCACTTGTTTTTTTGTTTTTCAGCCCATGTGTAACCGACCACTCGGCCACTACTCGACCACAGCAAGCCACAGGTACCATACAATCGCACCAAGCAATGCACACGCAAACCAAACAGCCACTGAAAGTAAAAAACATTTCAGCTCTACAGCTTCACTCCGCCACAATGACCACTGCCAAACAGCCACTACGAACTGTAAGCCTTTTGACTGTACATCTGCACCACGTAAAGATTCTCCCAGCAACCACACAGCCACACCAAGCCACAAAGCACTCAGCCACACAGCCACACCATGCCACAAAAACCTTGAGTACCACCGAACCGGTGAAAGAAGGCCTCACAGGCACGGGTGTGATCAGAAACCCTGTGGAGCACCAAAGTGGTGGGGAGGATGAGGGTGGTGGTGAAAAAGAAGGGGGTGGTAGTGAAGTGGGTGGGGAGGAAGATGATGGTGATGATTATTATGAGGCATATTACGAGGGTGACTCTGGGGTGGTGACGAAGGAGGAGAAACAAGGCAACAAGATCAATGTTGGTGGTCGTTTGTTGTTGCGTGCGTGTGAAAATTCATTCATTTCTCTCACCACCATTCCACCAACACACCACCATTCCACCAACACACCACCATTCCACCAACACACCACCATTCCACCAACACACCACCATTCCACCAACACACCACCATTCCACCAACACACCACCATTCCACCAACACACCACCATTCCACCAACACACCACCATTCCACCCACACACCACCATTCCACCAACACACCACCATTCCACCAACACACCACCATTCCACCAACACACCACCATTCCACCAACACACCACCATTCCACCAACACACCACCATTCCACCCACACACCACCATTCCACCAACACACCACCATTTCACCAACACACCACCATTCCACCCACACACCACCATTCCACCAACACACCACCATTCCACCAACACACCACCATTCCACCAACACACCACCATTCCACCAACACACCACCATTCCACCAACACACCACCATTCCACCAACACACCACCATTCCACCAACACACCACCATTCCACCAACACACCACCATTCCACCAACACACCACCATTCCACCAACACACCACCATTCCACCAACACACCACCATTCCACCAACACACCACCATTCCACCAACACACCACCATTCCACCAACACACCACCATTCCACCAACACACCACCATTCCACCAACACACCACCATTCCACCCACACACCACCATTCCACCAACACACCACCATTCCACCCACACACCACCATTCCACCAACACACCACCATTCCACCAGCACACCACCATTCCACCCACACACCACCATTTCACCAACACACCACCATTCCACCAACACACCACCATTCCACCAACACACCACCATTCCACCCACACACCACCATTTCACCAACACACCACCATTCCACCAACACACCACCATTCCACCAACACACCACCATTTCACCAACGCCACACTACAACCACCTCAACCACCATTCCACCAAATCATCACCACAACCAATATCAACTCCCAACCCTACACTTCTTCAAACCCCCCCCCCCCCAACAAGCCACAAACAGCATGGGCACTGTACAAGCTGCAGCGGGCACTGGACCGTGACGAAACGTCATGGAAGGCGTCTCCGAAGAGTTTGCACGATGTGTTTGAAGAGCGGCTGGACGAACAGGTGCAAGATGACAACCTTCTACACCTCCACCCTAGCGTCATCCTCCGTAGACTCACACCAAACCACAAGAACCGCTGTTCGAAACCCTCCGAGCGCCACGTGTTTGTGCACGTGAAGGAAGATGTCATGGTTTCATGTTTTCCAAGTGGGTGGGAGATGGGTGGAAGAGGAGTGAAAGATAGGGGGTGTAGGAGGGGGGGGGGGGTAGGTTGGTGTATAGAAGGATATGTTTGGTCGTAGGTAAATAATCACGCATTCACCAAACCCCACCCCCCTCCTAACGGGACCTGTCCATCAACCCATTCTTCACCCACAAAAGAAAGACATCAAATGCACTGGGCCCTTTTCCCAATCAACCTTTTTCCCACAAAATTCACTGCCTGCTCCCCCACAATTCACTGCCTGCTTTCCCACAATTCACTGCCTGCTTTCCCACAATTCACTGCCTGCTTTCCCACAATTCACTGCCTGTTCCCCCACAATTCACTGCCTGCTTCCACAATTCACTGCCTGCTTCCCAAAATTCACTGCCTTTCCCAAAATTCACTACCTCTCCCACAATTCACTACCTCCCCCACAATTTACTGCCTCCCTCACAATTCACTACTTCCCTCACAATTCACTACCTCTCCCGCAATTCACTACCTCCCTCCCAATTCACTACCTCTCTCACAATTCACTACCTCCCTCACAATTCACTGCCCCCCCCCCCAATCAACCCCCTCCAGGCGTGTTGAATCTGAATGATGTGGGCAGCATCCACTTCGAGTGGAGGGACACCAGAAACCGCATCATCAACTACGACTCCCTCCTCCTCCACAGAACCTCCCTCACCAACAAACAACAAATCTGGGTTGCAGCCTCACTTCACTCATTTCGTAATCTGATGTTTCTCTCTTCTTCTTCTTCTTCTTTTTCTTCTTTTTCTTCTTCTTCTCCTTCTTCTTCTTCTTCTTCTTCTTCTTCTTCTTCTTCTTCTTCTTCTTCTTCTTCTTCTTCTTTTTCTTCTTCTTCATCTTCTTCTTCTTCTTTTTTTTCTTTTTCTCTTTCTTTTTCTTCTTCTTCTTCTTCTTCTTCTTCTTCCTTCTCTTCATTTCTCACCATCCCCATAAACCCCCCCCCCTCTCTCCCTCCCTCCCCTCGACAAACACCCAACATCAAACTTCGTGCAAACAAACGAATCACTAACACACGATCAAACATTCTGACAAAACTCAAAAATATTTCAAAAAAAGTTTTTCAACACAAGCATACTTTCCGTAAACTCTCCATAAACACCCCAAAAACAACCCATGAACATCCCACAAACACCTCACAAACACCCCACGAACACCCTTCAAACGCTTACAAACACCCCACGAACACCCTTCAAACGCTTACAAACACCCATGAACACCTCACAAACACCCCACGAACACCCTTCAAACGCTTACAAACACCCATGAACACCTCACAAACACCCCACGAACACCCTTCAAACGCTTACAAACACCCATGAACACCTCACAAACACCCCACGAACACCCTTCAAACGCTTACAAACACCCATGAACACCTCACAAACATCCATAAACACCCACAAACACCCCACAAACCTTCCAAAAACAACCATGAACAGCCACAAACAGCCCACAAACACTCCAAAAACACCCACAAACACCCACAAACACCCACAAACACCCATAAACACCCCAAAAACCTACCAAAAACCTCCCATAAACCCTGCAGATAAAGAAGAGCCGATTGAGTGACTCAGGGTCATTTTCATGCAGGGTGGAGACGGTGGTGAAGGGGGATGCAGTCACCTCCCTCAACCTCATCAACATCCACGTGTATGTGGTGGCCAAAACTGCTCTGGTGCAGGAGGTGGTGCTGGAAGGGGTGGAAGGGTGTGGAAGAAAACTTCAAAAAGAAGCTGAACAAGTTACTCTTGCTCGTGTGTGTGCTGGCAAGGAAGGTGGGTGGGTGGTTGAGGATTTGATGGTGGGTGGGTGGTTGAGGATTTGATGGTGGGTGGGTTGTTGAGGATTTGATGGTGGGTGGGTGGTTGAGGATTTGATGGTGGGTGGGTGGTTGAAGATTTGATGGTGGGTGGGTGGTTGAAGATTCGATAGTGGGTGGGTGGTTGAGGATTTGATGGTGGGTGGGTGGTTGAGGATTTGATGGTGGGTGGGTGGTTGAGGATTCGATGGTTGGTGGGTTGTTGAGGATTTGATGGTGGGTGGGTGGTTGAGGATTTGATGGTGGGTGGGTGGTTGAGGATTCGATGGTTGGTGGGTTGTTGAGGATTTGATGGTGGGTGGGTGGTTGAGGATTTGATGGTGGGTGGGTGGTTGAGGATTTGATGGTGGGTGGGTGGGTGAAGATTTGATGGTGGGTGGATGAGGGTTTGGTTGACATCTCACAATTGCGTGATGAAACAACCACCGCATTCAATCACACAACCCCACCACCACCCCCACCAACCCCCACCAACAGCTCTCCCACCACCACCCTTCCCACCATCACCCTTCCACCCCACCACCACAACAGCATGCAGATTCAAAGTCACCGCAAAGTGTGATAAAAAAAACAAAAAGAAGAAAGGAAAAAGAAAAAAGCACCACAAACACGACAGCAGCAACAACGACCACGACAACATCAGCAACAACGACGACAACATTAGCAACAACGACGACAACATCAGCAATAACGACGACGACAATAACATCAACAACGACGACAACAACATCAGCAACAATGACGACGACAACAACATCAGCAACAACGATGACGACAACAACATCAGCAACAATGACAACAACAACAACAACAGTAACAACAACAACAACTTGCACATCGGCATCTTCTTGCTGCCGTCCAGTTCCTTCAGGGCTCCCAGGTGTTCTGACTCTTGCGTCTTGTCGCACACAGCGGTGCATCTGTCCCGTCACCGCAGCAACCTTTCCCGCCTTCTGCCCTCCCTCATCCACCACTTCCAACCCACTACAACCTTCATCGACGAGCGCTTGGTCTTCTTTTGCAAGCCAGGTTTCTTCCTGCACAGGACGGTCTGTTCACCTTGCTTCAAGGGCACCTATCTGCCAGAACCTGGCCCCTACCAGCTCTGTACTCGCTGTCCCAAAGATCACTACCAGGACCGCACTGGTGCTGTTGTCAGTGGGGGGTTCAATAGGGATAGGTGGAAAGGGGTTAATAGGGGGGGGGGGTTCAATAGGGATAAGTGGAAAGGGGTTAATAGGGGGGGGGGGGGGGGAGTGAATGAGTGGGTAGGGTGTGGATGAGAAATTTTTCACAGAACCTTAATGCCTCGAACACCCTCACTGGCACAACCAACCACCCATCTCACCCCTTCTCTCCCACCCACACAGGAATGCCACAAGTGTCCGGAAAATACATACACCTACGGAAAACTCAGCAGAGACTACATCTCTTGCACCAACACTCCTCCCTCCCTCGACAACTTCATCACCACCTTCCTCTTCGTCCTCCTCTCCTTGATCCTGGTGGCATTCGTCATTTTCCTCCTCTTCCACCTCAGCAAGTGTCTGCAGGTGCTACGAAACAAGCCCCTTCCGCGGGTGCTGAGCGAGATGCAGGGACAGAAGGCGTTTGGTGGGGAAGGTATTCCTTTTAAGGTTAACCCCATGGTGATGGGTAGGGAGTTCCCCAACACCCAAATCTCCATCCACGCTCTGCAAGACGCCACCAACAACTTTAAGAACACTTTCCTGCCCCTCTGGACCGAGCTCTTACCCCAGTCTTCCTCCTCCGGCAGCGTCCAGAGTGCCAACACCACCGGCAAGGCAAACAAAGATTCTCGTGTCCACGCGCAAGGTTCCTCACTCCAAAGTACTGGTAATAACAGCAATGTCGTGACCGTAGCTAATGCAAGGAGGCAAAGTGAAGTTTCTAAGAATAATAGTAATTATAAGGGAAAAGTTCAAAAATGGCGTGAAGAGAATATGAATATTCAAGCGAGAAAAAGTTTGAAAAATGAAGTTACTTTTTCTTCCCCCTCTATCGACTCTTCCTCTCAGTCCTTCCCACATCAAGTACCTTCTAAAAACACATCAGAGTTGAATACGGAGGCAAAAAACCTTCTTGAAGCAACTTCCCAAGCGAAAAAGTCACAATACTCCCATGAAATTCCAGTTTCTATACCTCAAAAAGATTTGTCACATAAGCTCAAAAAAATTATGGAATCGAAGAAAGAAGTTTTGAAAGAAATTGAAAAAGGAAAATCTTTCAAAAAATTTAGAAAAGCTATTATCAAACTGACAAAAATCCTCAAAGAATGGCGTTCGAAATTGAAAATTGCAGACCAAAATTCTCACAAAAGAAGCCGTGAAATTAAACAGGGATGGGCGGTGCTACAAAGAAATACATCATGCGACCAATTGCTTGGAGAACTAATAAAAATGGCAGATCATTCTGGAGATTGTAACATGTTTGATTTATGTTACCAGAAACTCATGAGCGCATACTTGAAACAGTTTTATGAAGCCAAAAAAAAACGAATCACTCGCAAAAGTTTGAGCATTCCTTGATAATTGAATGACCATGAAAGTAGTGGTTTAGTAGCGAAGCTTGTGGAATTTCTGTTTTTTGATTGTTTCGAAGAAAAAAATTTAAAATTTCATAATTTTTTTTACGTTTTTACAGCAGTCAATGCAAATAGACGGCTTTCTGCACCATAAATTGTTCTTTTTTTGCATACTTTTTTGAAAATTTAGCCATACGTTAGTGTTTTTTAATAAAACAGTTGAAATGTTTTATTAGTAGAAAGTTTTTTTACAAACTTTAAAACATTTTAAATTCACTTTTTTTTAATACCAGAAAAATATTTAAAACTCCTTACACCCAATTTTGATCTTAGTTTTCTTCCCATAACAACACTCCACCCCTTCCCTTCGTGCTGCCACCAAATTAGACAGCCCTGCGAATTTTACAATTTGCAGAAAAAAGAACGTTTAAAAAAAAGAAAAAAAATTTTAAATAAATGAAATTTTTATAGAAAATTAAAATTAAAATTCAACTGAAGATTTGACATTTAAATTCAATTTTTAAATGTTTCAACAAAAATGCCCTTTTAAGCAAATCAATTGTCGGTTCTACGTATGTTTAGGTATTGCATCAACTCTGCCTTCTCCTCCAACACTCTCTTTCGCGCTCTCAAATACTACGGAAAGAAAATAAGTTAGTTAGCGGGTTTTTTTGTTGAATTTTTTCTACCTAAAACATTTTTGCTTTGAAAACGTTTTCAATACATGTGGTTTGTTGGGTGTTCTAGTGTGAATTACTGAAATAATTGGCAATAGTTTTATGAGGTATTTTTTCATTTTTGAGAAAAACTGTTTCATTGAACGTTTCGCGGTTAACTAAAATGCTAAAATGCGTATCGTATTTTTTAAATTTTTCAAGCAGGCGCAAACATCGTATTGTTTATAATTAGCCAACCACTTCAAAAATCAACTAAAATAACCACTAAAATTTGAAAGGCAAAATGGAGGTGAAGGGAGGAGTGGAGGTGAAGGGAGGAGTGGAGGTGAAGAGGACTCAACCTGTGTGGAAGGCTCCGGAAGGGACTTTCGTGACAGGCCTCAGAGTGAACAACAGTCTCACTAGGAACAAGGTGATTGCTGCCATGGAGATGTAAAGGGATGTGCTGATATATTGTTTTAATGATAAAAGTGAAATTATACTAAGTTTGAAATCATAGAGGCATATAAGTGGCCTTAGTAGGGATGAGATGAATAGAACATAAATGTTTTGGGATGATTTCCAATCCATCCATCCATCCATCCATCTATCCATCCATCCATTCATCCATTCACTCATCCATCCATCCATCCAATCCATCCATCCATTCATCCATCCATTCATCCATTCACTCATCCATCCATCCAATCCATCCATCCATCCATCCAATCAATCATCCACCAAACCATCTTTCTTCTTAGTTCCATCTCTTCTCACACCACACCCCCACCCAATCCTCTCCCCCACTCAATCTCCACCCCCCCCCCCCCCTCCCCCTCCCCAAATTCTTTTTTCTTCCCCTCTACCCAATGCCCTTCCCCTCTTGTCAGGAACTGTTTATTCCTCGAGATGGACGAAAGGTGTCGTGGTACAGTTGTGGTCCTACGGTGTATGATGAGTCACATATGGGACATGCCAGGTAAGAGGAGGAGGAGGAGGAGGAGGAGGAGGAGGAGGAGGAGGAGGAGGAGGAGGAGGAGGAGGAGGAGGAGGAGGAGGAGGAGGAGGAGGAGGAGGAGGAGGAGGAGGAGGAGGAGGAGGAGGAGGAGGAGGAGGAGGAGGAGGAGGAGGAGGAGGAGGAGGAGGAGGAGGAGGAGGAGGAGGAGGAGGAGGAGGAGGAGGAGGAGGAAGAGGAGGAGGAGGAGGAGGAGGAGGAGGAGGAGGAGGAGGAGGAGGAGGAGGAGGAGGAGGAAAAGGAGGAGGAGGAGGAGGAGGAGGAGGAGGAGGAGGAAGAGGAGGAGGGAGAGGAGGAGAAGGAGGAGGAGGAGGAGGAGGAGGAGGAGGAGGAGGAGGAGGAGGAGGAGGAGGAAGAGGAGGAGGAGGAGGAGGAGGAGGAAAAGGAGGAGGAGGAGGAGGAGGAGGAGGAGGAAGAGGAGGAGGGAGAGGAGGAGAAGGAGGAAGAGAAAAAAAATCATAATCATTACCATCACCACCATTTTTATCACCACATCACTACACCACACCATCATTATCACTACCATCACACCATCATCACCACCACACCATCATTATCACTACCACCACATCCTCACCACCACCACACCATCATCATCACTTCCACCACACCATCACCACCACAACACACCACACCACCACAACACACCACACAGGTCTTATATCTCCTTTGACATCATGCGACGCATCATGGAGGATTACTTCCACTATGACGTCACATACGTCATCAACATCACTGACGTCGATGACAAGGTGGTGTGGTGTGGTGAGGTGTGGTGTGGTGTGGTGTGGTGTGGTGTGGTGTGGTGTGGTATGGTGTGGTGGGATGTGGTGTGGTGTGGTGTGGTGGGTGTGGTGTGGTGTGGTGTGGTGTGGTGTGGTGTGGTGTGGTGTGGTGTGGTGTGGTGTGGTGTGGTGTGATGTGATGTGAAGTTGGAGAAGAAGGATGATGAAGAAATGGTGGGTGGGAGAGGATAATGTAAGTGACACGATGACTACCACCATAACGACCACCATGACGATCACCATGACTACCACCATGACGATCACCATGACTACCACCATGACGACCACTATGACGACCAGATAATCAGGAGAGCTCGTCGGACTCACCTGTATGAGGAGTACAAAGAGACTTTGAAGGAGAAGGACCAAGTGGTACAAGACGTGCAAGCAGCCATACAGGTGGGTGGGGAGGGGGGGATCATACAGGTGGGTGGAGAGGGGGGGATCATACAGGTGGGTGGGGAGGGGGGGTCATACAGGTGGGTGGGGAGGGGGGGGATCATACAGGTGGGTGGGGAAGGGGGGGATCATACAGGTGGGTGGGGAGGGGGGGTCATACAGGTGGGTGGGGAGGGGGGGGATCATACAGGTGGGTGGGGGAGGGGGGGATCATACAGGTGGGTGGGGAGGGGGGGTCATACAAGTGGGTGGGGGAGGGGGGGATCATACAGGTGGGTGGGGAAGGGTCAGCCATACAGGTGGGTGGGGAGAGGGACAGCTATACAAGTGGGTGAGGAGGGGAAAGAGGAGGAGGAGGGGGGACGGGTGAATTGGGGGTGATGTGGTGAGAGTGGTGGATAAAATAATGATGGGGAGTGGTTGGAAGGATTGCAGAGAGATGGTTGAACACAAAAACACACATACACACACACACACACACACACACACACACACACACACACATACAAACACACACACACACACACACACACACACACACACACACACACACACACACACACACATACAAACACACACACACACACACACACACACACACACACACACACACACACACACACACATACAAACACACACACACACACACACACACACACACACACACACACACACACACATACAAACACGCACACACACGCACACACATACAAACACACACACACACACATACACACACACAAACACACACACACATACACACAGGCACTGAAAAGCAAGATTGACAAGGAGACAGACCCAGACAAACTGAAGATGTACCACAAGTCACATGACGCTGTCGTGCATTGTGTCAATGACACGTCACTGGGCGTACAGGTGACGTGGTGGTGATTTTTGTTTTATTATTATTTTCATTATTATTATTATTCTTATTATTATCATTATTATTTTTTTTTTTATTCTTATTTTCTTTATAGCCATCTTTTTCAAGTTCTGTTCTTGCTAAACTCTTTTTACTTCATTAACAACCCCCCACCAATAACTCCCCCTCCCAACCAATAACCCCCCCCCCCCACCAATAACCCCCCCCCCCACCATTAACAACCCCCCCTCCCATCATTAACAACCCCCCCCCTTCCATTCTCCACGCAGGAGTTGGTGTGTGGGGTACGAGAAGTGTTGTCTGATTGGCTGGACGAGGAGCGGGGGGCGGGGGTGAAAGACAACCACATATTCCAAACCCTCCCCCGCATGTTCGAAGAACTCTACCATCAAGATATGACGTCATTGAACGTGAGGCGGTGGACATGGGGTGGATATTATTTATGTTATTATTATTCTCATTATTCTTATTATCATTATTTCTTTTATCATTATACTATTGTTATTATTATTATTATTTCTATTATTATTATTATTTTTATTATTATTATTATTATTGTTATTTTTTCTATTATAATTATTTTTATTTCTATTATTATTATTATTATTATTTCTATTATTATTATTATTTTTATTTCTATTATTATTATTATTATTATTATTATTATTTTTATTATTATTGCTATTGCTTTTATCATTGTTATTGCTTTTATCATTGTTCTTGCTTTTATTATTATTATTGCTATAATGATAATAATAATAATAATAATAATAATAATAATAATAATAATAATAATAATAATAATAATAATAATAATAATAATAATAATAATTATTATTATTATTATTATTATTATTATTTTTTTTTTTTTTATTATTATTATTATTATTATCACCATGCAGATCAAGGTGGCGGACGAGGTGACAAGGGTGAGTGAATTTATTCCTCAGATAGTGGATTACGTGGTGGAGATCGTCAAGAAGGGATATGCGTGCGTGGTGGTGTGGTGTGGTGTGGTGTGGTGTGGTGTGGTGAGGTGTGGTGTGGTGTGGTGTGGTGTGGTGTGGTGTGGTGTGGTGTGGTGTGGTGGTGTGGTGTGGTGTGGTGGTGTGGTGTGGTGTGGTGTGGTGTGGTGTGGTGTGGTGTGGTGTGGTGTGGTGGTGTGGTGTGGTGTGGTGTGGTGTGGTGTGGTGTGGTGGTGTGGTGTGGTGTGGTGTGGTGTGGTGTAGTGTGGTGTGGTGTGGTGGGGTGGGGTGTGTGTGGTGTGGTGTGGTGCGGTGTGGTATTTTTGTGGGTGGTTAAATTATTGTAGATTTAGTTTTGGGGATGTCTACTGTGATGATATTCTTCCTCATCAAAAACCCTCTTTATTTCAATCACCCTTTATTTATTCACCCCCCCCCTCCCAGTTACGAGAGCAATGGTTCTGTGTACTTCAGCACCGCTTCCTTCGACAACCACCAGCACCACCACTACGCCAAACTGGTGCCTGAAGCCTGTGGGGACTCCAAGGCCCTGGAGGAGGGGGAGGGTAAGTGGGAGGTGAAAAACTACACCACACACCATACTACACCACACACCATATTACACCACACCACAACACCAAAACACACCACACCACACAGGCAGCTTGAGCACAGGCGCCACAGGCGACAAGAGGAACAGCAGCGACTTCGCGCTTTGGAAGAAGTCCAAAGAGGGTGAACCTTCTTGGCCGTCTCCTTGGGGCATGGTGGGGGGGGGGGTGGCATGGTGGTGGGGGAGGGGGATGGAATGGTGGGGGTGGTGGCATGGTGGAGGGTTTATAGAGGACGTGGTGGTGGCAGGATTTATGTTGTGTGGGTTTTCTCATGACAATCTTCATCATCACCCTCATCATCATCACCATCATCATCATCATCACCATCATCATCATCATTATCATCATCATCACCCTCATCATCATCATCATCATCATCATCATCATCATCATCATCATCACCACCACAGGGCAGACCGGGATGGCACATAGAATGTTCCGTGATGGCGTCATCCGTTCTCGGTTGACTAATCAAATGATTATTGACTAATCAAATGATTATTGACTAATCAAATGATTATTGACTAATCAAATGATTATTGACTAATCAAATGATTATTGACTAATCAAATGATTATTGACTAATCAAATGATTATTGACTAATCAAATGATTATTGACTAATCAAATGATTATTGACTAATCAAATGATTATTGACTAATCAAATGATTATTGACTAATCAAATGATTATTGACTAATCAAATGATTATTGACTAATCAAATGATTATTGACTAATCAAATGATTATTGACTAATCAAATGATTATTGACTAATCAAATGATTATTGACTAATCAAATGATTATTGACTAATCAAATGATTATTGACTAATCAAATGATTATTGATCAGTTTAGATTGATTGATTGGATGGTCAATGTGTCAATCAACCACCAACCACAGGCTCTCACATCGACGTGCACACAGGAGGCATGGACCTCAAGTTTCCTCACCATGACAACGAACTGGCCCAGTCCGAGGTGGCCTGGTGTGATGTGGTGTGGTGTGGTGTGGTGTGGTGTGGCGTGGTGTCGTGGTGTGGTGTGGTGTGGTGTGGTGTGGTGTGGTGTGGTGTGGTGTGGTGTGGTATGGTGTGGCGTAGTGTGGTGTGGTGTGGTGTGGTGTGGTGTGGTGTGGTGTGGTGTGGTGTGGTGTGGTGTGGTGTGGTGTGGTGTGGTGTGGTGTGGTGTGGCGTGGTGTGGTGTGGTGTGGTGAATTCACTCCCAATCCAAAGCTCCACGCGTACCACGAATCCCTTTTTCACCCAAAGACCCACAAATAATCCTTCTTACCCCCAATTCTCATCCAATTAATTTCCCCACTTTTCACCCCCTCCCCCCTTTCCAATTCTCCTCCACTTTTCACACCCTCCCCCCTTCCCAATTCTCCCCACTTTTCACACCCCCTCCCATTTCTCCACTTTTCACCCCCCCCCCCATTTCTCCCCACTTTTCACACCCCCCCCCATTTCTCCCCACTTTTCACACCCCCCCCATTTCTCCCCACTTTTCACACCCCCCCCCCCATTTCTCCCCACTTTTCACACCCCCCCCATTTCTCCCCACTTTTCACACCCCCCCCCCCATTTCTCCCCACTTTTCACACCCCCCCCATTTCTCCCCACTTTTCACACCCCCCCCCCATTTCTCCCCACTTTTCACACCCCCCCCATTTCTCCCCACTTTTCACACCCCCCCCATTTCTCCCCACTTTTCACACCCCCCCCATTTCTCCCCACTTTTCACACCCCCATTTCTCCCCACTTTCCACACACCCCCCCCATTTCTCCCCACTTTTCACCCCCCCCCCCCATTTCTCCCCACTTTTCACCCCCCCCCATTTCTCCCCACTTTTCACCCCCCCCCCCCAGGCGTACTACGACAATGACTCATGGGTGTCTTACTTCCTTCACTCAGGCCACCTCACTATTGAGGGGTGCAAAATGAGCAAATCTCTCAAAAACTTCATCACCATCAAGAAGGCCCTCAACACACACTCCCCCAGGCTTCTCAGGTCGCCCTCTCATTTTTCTTATTTTTGTTTTTTTATTTTTTTTTGTTTTTTTTTTTTATTATTATAATTATTTTTATTTTGTTTTTATTATTATTTTATTTTATTTCTTTTTTGAGTTTTTTTGAGGGTTGTTTATTGGTTTTATTTGAGTTGGTTGATTGTATAAAACACACATACAAACACACACACACACACACACACACACACACACACACACACACACACACACACACACACACACACACACACACACAAACACACATACACACACACACACACACACACACACACACACACACACACACACAGACTGCTCTTCCTGATGCACGGCTGGGACCAGCCTCTTGACTACAGCCACTCAACCATGGCTGTTGCCACTTCCCTTGAGAAGAATTTCAATGTGAATGGTGGTGTGGTGTGGTGTGGTGTGGTGTGGTGAGGTGTGGTGTGGTGTGGTGTGGTGTGGTGTGGTGTGGTGTGGTGAGGTGAGGTGTGGTGCGGTGTGGTGTGGTGTGGCGTGGTGTGGTGTAGTGTGGTGTGGTGTGGTGGGGTGGCGTAATGGAGGAGGGGGAAGGGGGTTGAATGGGGTGTATGATGACTCATGTCACTGTTCGTCAGACGTCACTATTCGACTTACGTTAATTTTTCCAGGAATTTTTCTTGACAGTCAAAGATTTGTTGAGGAAGAGGGGACGGAGTGGTGATGATAATGATGCTGGTGGTGATGATAATGATGCTGGTGGTGATGATAATGATGCTGGTGGTGATGATAATGATGCTGGTGGTGATGATAATGATGCTGGTGGTGATGATAATGATGCTGGTGGTGATGATACTGATTCTCAACGGCCATCCGACGTGGAGCTCAAGGAAAAGTATGCGTTTTTAATGGTCTTCCAATGTAACACACGTGCTAACAATATGACACACGTGGTGACAATATGACACACGTGGTGACAATGTGACACACGTGGTAACAATATGACACACGTGGTGACAATGTAACACACGTGGTGACAATATGACACACGTGCTAACAATATGACACACGTGGTGACAATATGACACACGTGGTGACAATATGACGCACGTGGTAACAATAGGACACACGTGGTGACAATATGACACACGTGGTGACAATGTGACACACGTGGTGACACAAGAGTAACATTGCAAGAGCATAACACAATGGGGGTCTCGAAGGAGTCAATACCACTATACTGTTTTTATTTGTATTGTATTGTATGGTAACTATGGCAACAACGATACAACTGACGATAACAAAGGTTTGTTTCTCGAAGGTTTAATGAGTGCAAACAAGCGGTCTTCAAGGCTCTGTGTGGTTAGTTCAATCATCCACCACCCCTCCACTACCTCACCACCCGACCCCACCACTACCCCATCACTACCCCACCTCACCACCATCCCTCCACCACCACCACCATCCCTCCACTACCTCACCACTTGACTCCACCACTACCCCACCTCACCACCATCCCTCCACCACCACCACCACTTAATTTTCACCCATCACCCACCTCCACCAGCGATTCTACCTCCATCACTTCTCATCTTCCCCCCATCACTCTCCATCCTCCCCCATCACTTCTCCCCCCCCCCCCCCCCTCCCCCATCACTCCCCATTCTCTCCTACTCTCACCCAAACCCCCCTCCCCCAGACAACCTCAACACCAAGGCCTCATTGGACGCCATGCGACGTTTGGTGACGCAGGCAAACATCCACCTCAAAACACCCCCCCCTAACACCCCCCTCCTTCGCCACATCGCCTCATACATCACTGCCATGCTGAAGGTGGCTGGGTGGGTGGTTGGGTGGGTGAAAGGGGGTGGTTGGGTGGGTGAAAGGGGGTGGTGGGTGGGTGAAAGGGGGTGGTGGGTGGGTGAAAGGGGGGCGGTTGGGTGGGTGAAAGGGGGTGGTTGGGTGGGTGAAAGGGGGTGGTTGGGTGGGTTATAGATGTAATTTGAGTTGCTGGTAAGAAAGTACGTTGGTAGAATGGTAGAGGGTGTTTGATTGGGTAGCAGAGTGAGGTTGGGTGTTGAGAGGGGGGGGGTGAATGGGTGGGTGGGTGAAGGCGTGAAGGGGTGACTTTGATATTTTTGGTCCCCCATTGACACCTCCCCCACATACAGGTGTACGGAGCGGTTGAGGAGAGTGCTGAGGAGGACTGCCAGCTTGATGTGGCGCTTCATTCTTAATAATAATATTAATAAATAATTATTCTTAATAATAATATTAATAAATAATTATTCTTAATAATATTTTAAATATAAATATAATATTTATAATATAAATATAGAATTTCAGGTCACTTAATCCTCCCTCTCTTCCTCCTCTTCATCTCATCTCGTTATCATTGCTTC
>OX387260.1:302916-305416 GCA_947562095.1 Branchellion lobata
TGATGACCACAGCGACGGAGTTGCTGAGGGAGTGTGACGAGGTGAGGGACGGGGTGTTGGCGAGTTTGGGAGTGAGTTTGGAAGACAAGGAGGGGGGATCTGTGGTGAAGTTGGTGGGGGTGGGTGTGATGAAGGGGGTGGTGGAGGAAAAGATGGAATTGCGGAGGATCAAACAAGCCCAGAAAGAGGAGAAGCTAGCGCAACAAGTGGGTGGGGGGTGAATGGTGGTGGTGAATGGTGGTGGTGAATGGTGGTGGTGAATGGTGGGGGTGAATGGTGGGGGTGAATGGTGGTGGTGAATGGTGGTGGTGAATGGGGTGGTGAATGGTGGGGGCTGAATGGTGGTGGTGAATGGTGGGGGCTGAATGGTGGTGGTGAATGGTGGTGGTGAAGGGGGTTGGTGAATGGTGGGGGTGAATGGTGGTGGTGAAGGGGGTTGGTGAATGGTGGTGGTGAATGGTGGTGGTGAAGGGGGTTGGTGAATGGTGATGTTGAATGGTGGGGGTGAAGGGGGTTGGTGAATGGTGGGGGTGAATGGGGGAAAAGGTTGAATGGGGGAAGATGGTGATGAGTTACACCCATCCCCCCAGAAAGCCAAGTTGGAGGCCTTTAAGACTCCTCCTAGCGAACTCTTCACACGGGACCCTCTCTACTCCGCCTTCGATGACAAGGTGGGGGGTGGGATGAGGATTGTGGGTGGAATGGTGGGATGGTGGGATGGTGGGCAGGTGGGTGAGATGGTGGGTGGAATGGTAGGTGGATGGGATGATTGTTCACTCATCCTTATCTATCTTTGGAACCCTTCCTCTCTTTTCCCTCCTTTTTCTCCTCCCCTTCTTCCTCCTCCCCCTCTTCCTCCTCCCCCTCTTCCTCCTCCCTTTTTCTCCCTCCTCTCCTCCCTCCCTCTCCTTCCATCTTTGAAACCCCCCCCTCTCCTCTAGGGCGTGCCCACACACGACGCAGCAGGAGAACCCCTTCCCAAGTCTCAACTCAAAAAACTCCAGAAAAGCTACGATGCGCATGTCAAGAAACACAACGAGTACCTGAAGCAGTTAGCGCCATGAATTGAAACAGTGATGTGCCGATTTTTTTCTTTTTTTTTTATTTCATTTTCACGTTTTATTCCAGAACATGTTTTATTTAGTTTTTATTTTTCATGTTTTGTTCAAATTTTTTTTCATTTTTTTATTTAAGTTCAATTTTAATTTATGCTCGTTTGAGTATTGTCATTATTGATTTTTTGAGTTTTTTTTTAAATTATTTTTTTATCATGTTCATCTCCTATCATAGTTGCTTTCTTCTTTCTATTTCAACCTCTTATCAAGTTAATGATAAATGGAATTTAGTGGCTCAAAAGTCTATTCACCACCAATAAACCACCACAAGATATGCGTGTTCTCTTCGACCACTGTATCCAAAACTTCTGTTTTGATAAGCTTTCCACTGGCTTTGTTCAACTTTTTTAAATTTCACGTCCCGTAAAATATTTTGATCGCTTTAAATGGCGAAAAAATAATTTGGTTTGGTCTACCTTTAAAGTGAAAGTTCGCAATTTTTGTTTATCAACAAAAGATATAACTAAAAATAGGTCGTTCTAATTTTTTAGAAATTAACGTACCACACAATATTCGAGAACATTATGATTACGAAAATTTTTGAATTAAACCATTGAATCGTGACCACTTTTAAGTGCAGACTTTAAATTTCGAACATGGAGTCTGAAATTTTCATAAGCAACAATTCGCCGCAAACTTCAACTGAGAATTCAAAATCGGATTTTGTCATTCACAGACTTGTTTGGAACAACCATGTTTTGGAACTTAGTAAATTCTTGACCGAAAAGAAGGTGAGTGGCTTAGCGACGAAGTCGTGTTTCCATGGGTGGTTTGCAGCTGCACTTCACGTCTGCTTCGAAATGGCGAATTAGCTATAAACTAAACCTCAATTTCAAGAAAACTTTTTTCAAAGAAAAAATTATTTTATTTTTCAATTTATGAAAAAGTTATCTACTAACCCTTTTTCCAATTTTTCAACCACAACTCGAAAACTGAATAAAACTTAGAATGGCCGTGATCGAAAACACCCAGGGAGAGTACGACTTGGAGGAGAGGGATCCACATGGTCGGACTCCTCTCCACCTTTCCATCTCTCTCGGCCACTTTGAGAGCTGTCGCATCCTTCTAGAACATGGAGCTTCTGCCCTCGCGGAAAATTCTAGAAACTGGACAGGTTTCTGTGTGGTGGTTTGGTGTGGTTTGTGAGGTGGATGGTGGTGGTTTGTGAGGTGGATGGTGGTGGTTTGTGAGGTGGATGGTGGTGGATTGTGAGGTGAATGGTGTTGGATTATGAGGTGGAATGTGATGCCATGATAGTAGTATTTTTTCTCCACAACCCTTTTACCACAGTGATCAATCACTTTTCCCCAAAAACCCCTAACTCCCCCCCCCCCCCCCCCTCCAGTGGTGCAAGAGGCGGTGAGCAGTGGGGACCCCGACATGGT
>OX387260.1:322916-325416 GCA_947562095.1 Branchellion lobata
CTCTTCCTCTCCTTCCTCTTCCTCTTCCTCTCCTTCCTCTTCCTCTTTTCCAGTTAGCAAGCCAGTTGGCGGTGGAGAGAGAGCGGAGAAAGGTGATGGAGGCAGCTCGACTGGAGTTGCACGAGGAGGAGGAGAGGAAGAGATGGATGGAGGAGGAGGAGGAGAAGAGAAGGAGGGAGTTACAAGGAATTAATGCTTTCAAAAAAGCTCAAGAAGAGATGATGAGGACGAGGATGGAGAAGAGGAAGAAGGAAGAGGAGGAGGAAGAAGAGATGGTCAGAGAGGTTGGTTTGTTGGGTGGTTGAATTCTCTTTCTCATCTCTCCACTCCACTTCTTCTTACCTCCCCCTCTTCCTCCCCCCCCCTCCTCTTTCTCCCCTCCCCCCCTCTTTCTCCCCTCCCCCCCCTCTTTCTCCCTCCCCCCCCTCTTTCTCCTTCCCCCTCCCCCTTTTCCCTCAGATGCGAATGAAGCTTGAGGAGGAGAAGAGGAGGATGAGGGAGGATGAGGAGGAGATGGAGAGGAGGAAGCAAGAATGGAACGATGAAATGAAGAAGCAACTCTACCACAAGAAACTCAAGGAGGAAAGTGATAAGGTGGTGGTAGTGGCGTGGTGGCGTGGTGGCGTGATGGTGGGGGTGATGATGGTGGTGGCTTGGTGGTAGTATGGTGCTGGTGGTGGCGTGCTGGTGATGATGGTGGTGGTGGCGTGCTGGTGGTGGTGATGATGGTGGTGGCTTGGTGGTGGTAGTGATGGTGGTGGCGTGGTGGTGATGATGGTGTTGGTGGCATGGTGGAGATAGTGGTGGTGGCGATTATTGTCCTTATTATCGAACTAAAGTGACCCTAATTAAATTATAATTAAATTATAATTAAATTATAATTAAATTATAATTAAATTATAATTAAATTATAATTAAATTATAATTAAATTATAATTAAATTATAATTAAATTATAATTAAATTATAATTATATCCGATCCAACAATTCATTATCATTTTAATTGGCAATCATTTAAGGTTACCATGACTACTCCACTCTTCAGGCGAGGAGGCAGAGGATGGAAGAGGAGGAGGGGAGGAGGAAGGAGGAGGAGAGGAGGGTAGTGGAGGAAGAAAGAATCAAGTTGCTGAAGAAACATTTGCCTCATCTGGAGGGACACCTGCCCAAGGTGGAGGGGGGAGGGGGGGGGGGGAAGATGGGGAAGGAGGGTGGGAAGGGGGGGGGGAGGTGGAGAAGGAGGGTGGGAAAGGGGGGGAGGTGAAGGGGGGTAAAAGGGGAGTGACGGTGGTGTGCTGTGAGAGGTAAAGAGTAGGGTTGTGGTGGTAGAAAGAGGAGGAGGTGGGGTGGTGTGTTGGTGGTGAAGAAGAAAGGGTGTGAGAATGAGGTGGTGTGGAGGAAGGACGGGAGAAGGAAGGGGGTGTTGATGGGGTGGTATGAAAGGGTGGGGGGGGGGGGGTTGTTGGGTGTTGATGGGGTGGTATGAAGGGGTGGGGGAGGGAGGGGTTTTGGGGTGTTGTTGTTGTGGCGCAATTTTTGTTGTTTTTGCAGTTGCAGTATTTTTGTTGATGCTGGTTATAATTGCACGCCTTATGAGACAATCCACCCAACCAACACCAACCAATCCATCTCAATCATCCCTCCAGGGCCTCATCCGAGACGATGAGGTTGACAAGCTGAGGTCAGAGTTGACGCGGTTTAATCTAATCTAATCTTATCTAATCTTATCTAATCTAATCTAATCTAATCTAATCTAATCTAATCTTATCTTTTCCTATCTAATCTAATCTAATCTAATCTTATCTTATTTAAACTTATCTCATCTAATCTTATCTTATCTCATCTAATCTAATCTTTTCTAATCTAATTTAAAATTATTTTATATCAATTAAACTTATCTTATGTAATCTTTTCTAAACCAATTTGATAGAGTCATGTCGAATGAATTTAAGTTAAGCGCCTTGAAATGGAATGGCCTCTCTAATTGACTGGTGGAAAGTTTTCATTGATTCGAAGTAACGCCTCATATTTTCAAACCTATTTCATCGTTTTTTAGACTTTTTATTTTATTTTATTTTTATTTTTTTAATTTTTTTTTTCCATTTTCTCACAGAAATACTTTCTACTTTTTGATTATTATTAAACTTGAAATTTCCTTCAAGTTTTAAATCTTTTTCACTTTTTATAAATTTATTTTCGTAAACTTAATTTTATTTCGATATTTAAACTGATCTTTCTTTGGGTTTCTGTTGAAATTACTGCTGAACTTCCATGAATAATATTTTTCTTTTTGAAGTCGAAAACTTGTCGATTTGATTGTAAAACTAATATTTTTACATTTGATGTGTGAATGAGTTCAATGGCAGAAAATTAAATTTAATTAAAAATAAAAAAAAATATGGTTGAAAAATTAAAAATAAAATGTTACTGCCACATACTGAATTAATTATTCTCTGAAGTAGTTAATAAAATTGTTTTTTTTAATGAAAAATTGACAATT
>OX387260.1:357966-362966 GCA_947562095.1 Branchellion lobata
AAAATCTTTTTTTATTTTTTTTAAATTTTATTAAAAGTCCAGACAGACGCTGGCGATGTGACAGAAAATAATTTTAAACGAGACTCACATGCATCTGATTGCTTATAACTTTTGTAGATTATTAAATATGATTATTTTCAAAAGTTCAACAACCTCACCTTTCTGTGTGTAAAAAATCTTCCCAGGTGGGAATTGAACTCCAGACCTTTTGGTCGATCCTCTCCAACATCCAAGCACTGAGCTACAAAGAAGCAAGCTTACTGGAACATGATTTTTGTTGGAAGGATTATGGAAGTCACACATCGGTGTCAAATTGACACAAGCTACGTTTCGCATATTAAATATATTTATGCACTAATTAATTTAATTGACACATTAAATGGGCATATTTCATTTAAAATATTGCTTATTAAATGAATTTTAAACTGAAATGAGACACATTAAACTTGGACTCGTAAAATGAATTGACGACGCCATTACAAAAATCACTTTTTTAGTTTTTTTTTTCAAATTCAAAAAAATCAGCAAAAGATGAAATTGGAAATAAATTAGAAGCGCTTCATTTGAGAAATTTACAATTATTTAAATAAAAATCTTCCCCCATCTCTCAACTCCTCATTCCCCTCTACAACAATTTTTCCCACCTTCCCTCATACAAGCCATCTTCATACAGCCTTCCTCCAACCTCCACACACCTCATCACACCCCAACAATCACTCACATCGCACCCTCAAAACCCCCCAAAACGCCCATACAATACGAAACAAAAAAATAAAATACAATAAAATACAATATAATATAAAACAATACAATACAATACAACACAGTACAATACAATACAATACAACACAGTACAATACAATACAATACAAACACGAATATTATTATAGTGGCATTAACTCCCTGAGCCCCCTCAAACCCCCTAAACCCCCTCAAACCCCCTAAACCCCCTCAAACCCTCTAAACCCCCTCAAACCCCCTAAGCCCTCCTACAATCACTCTTTGGCGTCAGTGATGCCTCCAGAGGAGATGGCGAAAGACGCCTCACTCTCAGGCATGTCAGGGCTGTCGTACACCTTCACCACCCTCACCTCCCCCCTCCCCTTCCTCAGACTCAAACGGGTGGTCGAAGCATGAGCCAACACGTGACCTCCTACTGGTTTCTTGGGGTCTGCCTGTGGGTGTGTGTTTGTGTGTGTTGTATTGTATTTGGTTATATTGTATTGCATGATATTGTTTCGCAGTGTGGTTTTGTATTGGATTGAATTGTGCTGCATGGCACAGGAATTCATTGCATGGCACAAGAATTCATTGCATGGCACAGGAATTCATTGCATGGCACAGGAATTCATTGCATGGCACAAGAATTCATTGCATGGCACAGGAATTCATTGCCTGGAAGGACATGGTGGCACCAGGGTCTGCGGTCATCTGGTTGGTGATGAAGACGCTGATGTTGTACTCTTCTGAAATCTTCTGCAGTCTTCGGGGGGGGTGGGGGGTTAGTGGGTGGGGCTAGTGAGAATGGGGGTGGGGTGTTAGTGGGTGGGGCTAGTGGGAATGGGGGGGGGGGGGAGGGAGGTGAGTAGGTGGGGCTAGTGGAAATGGGGGTGGAAGAAAGAAGAAGAGTAATGGAATAGCGTACGAGTTTTTTTGAAAAAGAATTAGGACTACAAAAATCTAAGGAAGAAGGATAGGAAGCGACTTCCAAAACACGCCAAAAAAATAAAAAACCCAAAAATAAAAAACGCACAACCCAAGAGACACCAACCTGGATAGAAGTTGTGCCAGTTTCTGTTGTCGATCAGCCAGTTCGCCCCGGCCACTGTAGTCGACCCTGAACTGCGCCATGATGGAGTCGATGATGAGAAGCTTGAATATACCCATTTCTTCGTGCAACTTGGCCGCCACGTAGTCAAGAATTTCGTACTGGTGCTCTGACGTGTACACTCTGGCGTACAACACGTTGTCAAGAACTGCCTCTTGGTCGAGGTTGAAGCGGTCCGCTATCGACCTCAGGCGCTCTGGCCTGAAGGTGTTTTCCGTGTCGATGAAGATCACCTTCCCCCCGCTGTAGCCGTTTGGCCCGGGAAGTTGCGCTGTGACGCACAAGGTGAGTGCGATTTGAGTCTTTCCCGTCCGGAACTCTCCAAACACTTCGGTGATGGACATGCTTTCAATCCCCCCTCCCAACAACTTGTCCAACTCCAAGCTGCCAGTGGTCACTTTGAAACAGCTCTTTCGCTTCTCTGAATACTCTAACGCCGTCACAAAACCGTCTTTTGACACTTTGGCTATGCTTTCTTTTATCTTTTCTACCTAAAGTTTTGTGGAAAATTTAAAGACATACTCATTGAGAATATTTTGTATTAATTGTTATCTAAATTAAATATCTAGGTATTTTTTAGTGTTATCTTAGGTTATAGAATTTAAATTCACCTTTGCTTCCGATAGTCCTTTTATGTTTCCCAACTTTCTTTTTGTGGTCATTTGAACTCCTTTGACGGTGCAAATTCCTGCCTGTTTCAACTTTTTAATATCGGCTACGTTGATGCCATGGTTTTGTAAAAGATCTATGTCTTGGAAAAAGACATCTTCAACATCTTCATCGTTAGTCACTTCTTCTACAGTTTGATCTGTAGCCATTTTAACACTTTGAAGATTTATTCAAATTTTTATTGGAAATGTTGCGAAAAAACTATTTCAAATGAAAAAGTCTTGACGCGTCGCAGGATGAGAAGACACTCGTCTGGCAAAAAAAACAAGTTTACCGTTTAATTAATTACTTGAAAAAAAATTTGATTGAAATTTTTAAATATTTTGAATATATAATAATAATAAAAATAAAAAACTTTTGTAGTTGTTTTTTGATATAAATTTTTCTCGTTTCATGAAAATTAACTTTTATCTTAGCTTTAGTTAGAAGATAATCGGTGTAGATTTTAACGTTAAAATTACAAAAATTCACTTCACCTCATTATTTGATTTCATATTTTTTGAATTAAGTAGTTGTAGTTTGTAGTTTTTTTCATCTAGTCTCGAATTTGCTTAACCAAAATACCCTCGGCGGCTCAAATTGCATCATTAAAAAAGTAAGTTAAAAATTAATTTAAATTTAATTTACATTTTTTGAATAAAAAATCCAAAAAATTTAATTTTTTTTTATTTTGATAAGAATTTTCTGTATGTTCTGAAACACAGCAACAGCTGCATTAACAACAACAATAATAATATTAACAACAGTTACCGCTGCTTGCAACTATGGAAGCAAAAGATGGAAATGACAACAGTGGTGGTGGTGGTGGTGAGAAAACCAAAGCACAGCTTAAGGCTGAAAGAAAGGCCATGCATGTGAATGGTGGTGGTGGTGGTGGTCAAGATGGTTATGCTGATGATGAGGCTGATAATAATGATGATGGTGATGATGATAAGGATGATGATGAATGATGATGATGATGATGATGATGATGATGGTGATGATGATGATGATGATGATGATGACGATGATGATGATGGTGATGATGCAGGAAGCTCGAATGGCAGAGCAGGGAGTCCACAAGGAAGGCAAGTTTGAGTCAAAGGCGGAAAGGCGGGAAAAACAGGTGAAGTCATAAATAATAATAATAATAATAATAATAATAATAATAATAATAATAATAATAACTTGCTCATAATATTATTTTCAACACAAAACTGATTTATTAATTACACTTTGTGTATTGTCAAAACAGGAAGCACAAAGAAAAGCTAAAGAAGAAGCTAAGTCATCAAACCAGCCCTCCAAACAAACATCCAACCAACCATCCAAGCAACCCTCCAAACAGACATCCAACCAACCATCCAAGCAGCCATCCAACCAACCATCCAAGCAGACATCCAAACAGACATCCAACCAACCATCCAAGCAGCCATCCAACCAACCATCCAAGCAGACATCCAAACAGACATCCAACCAACTCTCCAAACAAACATCAAACCAACCATCCAACCAGCCATCCAAACTGACATCAAACCAACCATCCAAGCAGACATCCAAACAAGTATCTAAACAGCCATCAAACCAGGCACAGAAGCAAAAAAACAAAGGTACTTTGAAAACATTTATAAATTAGTTTCATTATAATTAATTAATTAATTTATAATCATTTTAATAATAATTAATCTTATATTCAATATTAGTAATATTCCAGCAGCATCATTATAAATGTTATCTTCTATTATTGAATCATTCTTCACCCACCCCTCCACCCACTCCTCCACCCCTCCACCCACCCCTCCACTCCTCCACCCATCCCTCCACTCCTCCACCCACTCCTCCACTTTTTCCACCCACCCCTCCACCTCCTCCACCCGCCCCTCCACTCCTCCACCCCTCCACTCTTCCACCACTCCACCCACTCCTCCACCTCTTCCATCCACTCCTCCACCTCCTCCACTCACCCCTCCATCTTCTCCACCCACCCCTCCACCCTTCCACCTCCTCCCCCAGAAAACCACGTGAGCACTGAAGATCAGGTGCGTTTGGTTCCCATTCATTTCAATTTCTTCTATACTTTTACTTCTTTGTTTCACTCTATTCAAATAATTAGCAACCACCAACAACCCATAGCAACCACCAACAACCCATAGCAACCACCAACAACCCATAGCAACCACCAACAACCCATAGCAACCACCAACCACCCATAGCAACCACCAACCACCCATAGCAACCCCCAAACACCCATAGCAACTACCAACCAATCATAGCGACCACTAACCACTCATAGCGACCAGCAACCACTCATAGTGACCACCAACCACCCATAGCGACCACCAATCACTCATAGCAACCCCCAAACACCCATAGCGACCACCCATAGCAACCACCGACCACCCATGGCAACCACCAACCACCCATAGCAACCACCAACTATTCATAGCAACCACCATCCACACCCAGGTCACCTTTTTCAAGCATCTGTACATTCCCAAGCACTTTGCCATTTCTGACATGTTTG
>OX387260.1:367966-370466 GCA_947562095.1 Branchellion lobata
TGGATGAGGGGGGGAAGATGAGGGGGTGAGGGCACTAATGAAGGTGGGATTCATAGAGGTTGGGTGAAATTGAGGGGGGTGAATGGGGTGAAATTGAGGGGGGTGAATGGGGTGAAATTGAGGGGGGTGAATGGGGTGAAATTGAGGGGGGTGAATAAGAGGGTGAGTTGAGAGGGGTTGGGTGGAAGTTTGGAGGGTTTTTCAAGGACGATGGGGATTTTGTGAGGGATTGAGTGGGGTTTGGGGTGTTTGAGGGGGTTTGAAGGGTTCATTGGGGTGTTTGAGTGGTGCTTGAGTGTTCATTGGGGTGTTTGAGTTGCGATAATATTGTTAATAATCTACTCCAACATAATATTCATTTCATCATCTCCTCAAAATATTTTTATTTTTATTTTTTTATTATTATTTTTTTTTTTTTTTTTAAATTCATTTTTAACATTTTGCTGATGGGATTCTTATTTTCAAATATAGTTAATTTTCATGTTAATCATATTTTATTTATTTATTTATTTGTTTATTTATTTATTTATTTATTTATTTATTTATTTATTTATTTATTTATTTATTTATTTATTTATTTATTTATTTATTTATTTATTTATTATTCATTTTCAAATTGGCGGATTCAATTCTCTGGTTTTTCACTTTTTAAAATTAATTTTTTTGAATTTAAATTTTATTTTTATTTTTATTATAATAAATTAATAATAATAATAATAATAATAATAATAATAATAATAATAATGTTTGAAAATCAAAGTTTTTAAACGCTTCCTTTTATCAACTAAAAATAATTCTATGATTTAATAATAATAAATAAACAACAAATAATATTAATAAAAATAATAATAATAATAATTAATAAATAACAAATAATAATAATAAGGATAATAATAAATAAATAACAAATAATAATAATAATAATTAATAAATAACAAATAATAATAATAATGATAATAATTAATAAATAACAAATAATAATAATAATAATTAATAAATAACAAATAATAATAATAATAATAATAAATAACAAATAATAATAATAATAATTAATAAATAATAATAATAATTAATAGATAATAATAATAATAATAATAATGATAGGATTGCAACAACGCCAACAATTTCTTTGGATGGTCGACATTCCCAGGTGTGAAGAAAATAATGATTCCCAGGTCAATAATAATAATAATATGAATTTATAATTTTATAATTATGATAATATTTATAATTATAACTTTTTATAATTATGATAACTATTCAGAATTATTAGTAAATTATAATTATAATAATTATAACGAAAGTTTAATGATGAATATTCAATTATAATATTAATGATATTATTAATATATATAATGTATAATTATTAATACGGTCTAACGATTCCGAGAAGGAGTCGTGAATCGGCCTTGTATGAGGCGAAAAATATTTCAGAATTGAAATTAATATAATATTATAATAATAATTAATTTATTATAATAATAAAATAATTAGGCGAAGATTGATGAGGAATATAAATAATAATAATAATAAAATAGAAATAATAATAAAAACTGATTTAAAAATTAAATTAAAAGTGAACAATCAACGCGACAGCTTCATCACTTCTTAGGTGATTTAGTGTTCAGATGGTCCTCAGGTGTCATCATCATCATCATCATCATCATCATCATCACCATCATCATCATCATTATCATCATCATCGTCATCATCTTCATCATCATCTTCATCATCATCACCATCGTCATCATCATCATCATCATCATCCCCATCATCATCATCATCATCACAGGTCATCATCATCATCACCACCATCAATCTTGGAGATTTGAATTCTCACCATTTTACGACTCAACACTCAGGATTTCGATTTTAATTAAGTTCCAACCCAATCCTTTCCAGTGGTTTCCAGTGGTTTCCAATGGTTTCCAGTGGTTTCCAGTGGTTTCCAGTGGTTTCCAGTGGTTTCCATTGGTTTCCAGTGGTTTCCAGTGGTTTTCAATGGTCTCCATTGGTTTCCAGTGGTTTCCATTGGTTTCCAGTGGTTTCCAGTGGTTTCCAATGGTTTCCAGTGGTTTCCAGTGGTTTCCAGTGGTTTTCAATGGTCTCCATTGGTTTCCAGTGGTTTCCAGTGGTTTCCAGTGGTTTCCAATGGTTTCCATTGGTTTCCAGTGGTTTCCAGTGGTTTCCAATGGTTTCCAGTGGTTTCCAGTGGTTTCCAGTGGTTTCCAGTGGTTTCCAGTGGTTTCCAATGGTTTCCAGTGGTTTCCAGTGGTTTCCAATGGTTTCCAGTGGTTTCCAGTGGTTTCCAGTGGTTTCCAGTGGTTTCCAGTGGTTTCCAGTGGTTTCCAATGGTTTCCAGTGGTTTCCAATGGTTTCCAGTGGTTTCCAATGGTTTCCCACCCAATGATCGTCTGATTAAGTTTCTTTGACCCCTCAATTAGGGGCCCTCTAACCACCTCACGCGTCACAAACGTCATCTTTATGACGTCATAAATAG
>OX387260.1:372966-375466 GCA_947562095.1 Branchellion lobata
CAACAACAACATCAACAACAACGACGACAGCAACAGTTCCTGACCGAGTGACGAAAAAACAAACCACTTAGTTTGTCATCATCATCATTCTCTTCTTCCTCCTCCTCCTCTTCCTCCTCATCATCATTCTCTTCTTCCTCCTCTTCCTCCTTTTCCTCCTCTTCCTCAACCACCACTACCACAACCACCACTACCACAACCACCACTACCACAATCACCAATACCACAACCACCACAATTACTACTACCACAACTACAACCACCACAACTACAACCACCATTACCACAACCACCACTACCACAACTACCACTACCACAACTACTACTACTACAACCACCACTACCACAACCACCACTACCACAACCACCACTACCACAACCACCACAACCACAATGCCATCACTACACCACCATAAAGTCACCACCTCAACTCCAACCCAATTCTTCCCTATCTTTTTTTCCACCACCATCCTCTTCTTCCTCTTCCTCCTCCTCCCCACCCCCACCACAACTCAAAAGATTATAGGACAGAACCTCACAGTAGCCGACCAATCACCCCCCTCCACCCGTGTGGGGGTGGTGGGTGGTTCTGACGTCATAGGACCCTTCACCATTCACCTAGGCCCCCAAACCTCCACCACGTTTGTGGTGAACGCAACCACCGGAGTGGTGACCACCAAAACCACCATAATGATGTCACGACAGCGTGTATATTACTTCATCGCGATGACGTCAAAAGTCCAATATGACGTCACCATCACGGTGGTGGCGTCAAAACACCATGCCCCTGTCTTCAGACCCCCCTTCTTTGAAACCACCATTCCCCCCACCCCTTCCTCCTTCTTCGTGGCAGCTGTGAGGGATCCGGATGAGGGGGAAGGGGTGAGGGGGTGTGAGATCCTTCACACTCCTCCCCCTCCCCTCCCCTTCTCCCTCAAAACCACCAAAGACCCTTCTAATGGACTCACCATTGAGTTGATTTTTTCTCCTCGCCCCCCTATCTCTCCTCCCTCCCCTATCTCTCCTCGCCCCTCTATCTCTCCTCCCTCCCCTATCTCTCCTCCTTCACCTCTCACTTCTCCTCCTTCTCTCTCCACTATTCTTCCCAATCTTTTTTCACCTTCTTCCACCCTTCCTCCTCTCTCCTCCTCCTACTCTTTCCTCATCAGAGCTTTTGACAATTCAACCCTCAACAAACACTCAGACCTTCCAGTCAAAATCACCATTAACCTTCCTACCCCCCCAACCCCTCTTACCCCCCCAACCCTTCCTCCCCCACCCCCCAACACCCTCCCCATCTTCTCGAAGTCCATCTACACCACCCATGTTTCAGAAGGGGTGGCTCTCAATACCAGACTGCTTCGTGTAGTAGCCACTCTTTCAACAGCCACCACAACCACTACAGCCACCACAGCCACCACGGCCACCACAGCCACCACGGCCACCACAGCCACCACGGCCACCACAGCCACCACGGCCACCACAGCCACCCCGGCCACCACAGCCACTCTCATCTACCACATAGAGACGGAAGTCGAAGAGTTTGGAATTGATTCCAGCACAGGCTGGATCTACAACAAGGAGTTCTTAACAGCCTCCAGAGGCAACCACAAGATCGTGGTATCGAGTCGCGTTGAGGGCACCAATAGAAAGTCTACCACGATTGTTTCTATTTCCGTCAAGCCACTACTTCCGGTTCGCATGACGTTGATTTTTCTGTCGGATGACGGGTTGCCATGGATACCCCGACATGCGTCGCTCGACGACCCTGCAGCCTATGTGTTGCTTCACGGGGTGGATGAGACGCTGGAGTACGAGGTGTGGTTGCAAGGCGGGGTGGAGTACTTCGACGTACGTCGGAGTGGCACGTTGGTGTACTTGGTGGTGGTGGTGACGTCACTAGAGATGGCTGAGGCGTCGGTGCGCATGAGCATCCACTTCGCATACTCCTCCCACCCGGAAAAGGAAGTGGTTGAAACCTTTGAGTTGAGGATCGTCACGCCCTCTTCCTCCCCCCACACCCCCTCTTTCCAACAACCCTTCTACAGGGTGACCCTTCCTTCAGACCTCCCAATGGGGTCCTTCCTCCTCCACCCCTCCCTCACTCTCCCTCCTTCCCCCCATCCCACCACCCCTTCTTCCCCCCCTTCTCAACCGGAAGAGCTTTCTTATTGGCGCTTCCGTTTCCGGGATGATCAGTTTTTTTCACGTTTTTTCGATATCGACTCCAAAACGGGCGTCGTTACAACCGCGTCTTTTTTTTCTTGTCTTTTTCCCGCCTTTTTCACCTTCCAAATCCAAGCTTTCAGACTTCCCACCATCATCCACCACCACCACCCCTCCTCCACCATACAACCCCCTTCTTCCACCTTCCACCCTCCCACCACCAACTCATCTACCATCTCCCTTCCTTCCTCCCTCCACTCCCCCTCTCCTTTCCTCCCCAATGTCACGTGTTCTGTGGAAGTTTCCATGGTATGGTCCACTTCATCCATCCACC
>OX387260.1:380466-382966 GCA_947562095.1 Branchellion lobata
CATTTATGTTTGGATAGATGGGCATATGTATGGTTGGATGAAAAAAATTGCTAAGTGGATGGGTGAATGGATGGATGGGTGAATGGATGGATGGGTGAATGGAAGCATGCATGAATAAATTATTCAATAAATGAATTAGGTTAACATTCATCCATCCATCTATCCAATCACCCATTCATCCATCTATGCATCCATCCATCTATGCATCCATTAATTCATCCATGCACCCATCAATCCATCTATCCATGCACCCATCCATCCATCCATCCATCCATTAATCCATGCACCAGGCCAGCTGCAACTCATCAGAAGGATGGTGGGGTGGTTAGACGAACCCTTCAACATCTCCATCATCGCCTACAATCACCTCACCAACCGAATTGTCTCTAAGCCCACCCACTACGTCATCAATCTCTATGACGTCAACAACAACAACAGTAACAACAACAACAACAACAACGTTAAGTTGGGTAGATTCAAAGAGGACGTGTATAATTGGAGAGTGAGGGGGGATGGGAGGAGGGGGAGGATGGTGGGGAGGGTGGAGGTGGATGCATCGGGAGTTGAAGGTAGGAGGGAGGTGATGGGTGGGTGTGTGATTGGAATGGGTGGTGGGTGGGTGGGTGACGGAAAGGGGGTGGTGGATGGATAAGGGGGGTGGGAGGGGTGAAGGGGTGAGGGGGGTGAGAGGAGTGGGGGGGGGGGGGGGGTGAGGGGTGGTGAGAGTGTGTGAAAATCTTACACTTACAACACACACACACAGTAACATACTTAATCCTGCCGGACCAATCAGCTTCGAGATATTTTGAAATTCAAAGATATTCAGGCGAGTTATTCATCAGCCAGCCAATAGGAAGAAACCTTGGCTCCACCTACCTCATTAGTATTCATGCTTTCACAACGACCTTTAAAGCTTATTGTCAGGTTGGATCCTTATTATTACCTTCCTAATCGTCCTCTCCGTCTTCGTCTTCGTCTTCGTCTTCGTCTTCCTCTCCGCCTTCGTCTTCGTCTTCCTCTTCGCCTTCGTCTTCCTCTTCGTCTTCGTCTTCGTCTTCGTCTTCCTCTTCGCCTTCGCCTTCGCCTTCGCCTTCGTCTTCGTCTTTCTCTTCGTCTTCTTCTCCGCCTTCGTCTTCTTCTCCGCCTTCGTCTTCCTCTTCGCCTTCCTCTTCGCCTTCGTCTTCCTCTTCGTCTTCGTCTTCGTCTTCCTCTTCGCCTTCGTCTTCGTCTCCACCTTCGTCTTCCTCTCCGCCTTCGTCTTCGTCTTCGTCTTCGTCTTCGTCTTCCTCTTCGTCTCCGCCTTCGTCTTCGTCTTCCTCTTCGTCTTCCTCTCCGCCTTCGTCTTCGTCTTCGCCTTCGTCTTCCTTTTCGCCTTCGTCTTCCTCTTCGTCTCCGCCTTCGCCTTCGTCTTCCTCATTGTCTTTTTCTTCATCGTCTTCTTTTTTTTTTTTTTCTTTTTTTTTTTCTTCATTTTTTCTATTTAACGGAATTTTATTGAAAAAATCTAAGATTCAAAACAAACTTGAAACCACCACACAACCACCACACAACCACCATACAACCACCACACAACCACCATACAACCACCACACAACCACCACACAACCACCATACAACCACCATACAACCACCACACAACCACCACACAACCACCATACAACCACCACACAACCACCACACAACCACCACACAACCACCACACAACCACCACACAACCACCACACAACCACCACACAACCACCACACAACCACCACACAACCACCACACAACCAACATACAACCACCACACAACCACCACACAACCACCACACAATCACCACACAATCACCACACAACCACTACACAACCACCACACAACCACTACACAACCACCATACAACCACCACACAACCACCACACAACCACCACACAACCACCACACAACCAACATACAACCACCACACAACCACCACACAACCACCACACAACCACCACACAACCACCACACAACCACCACAGATTTATCTCAGCATCACCAACCCAATCCATCCACCACCCCCTCCCACTCACTCCATCACCCTTTCCCCCCACACCCCCCTCTTCTCACCCATCTTCATTATATACCATCCCTGTTATGAAGAATTCTTCCTGTATGAGTTTGCGAAAAATAATAATAAAAATAAAAATAATAATAATAATAATAATAAAATTTATAATAATAATAATAATAATAATAATAATAATTTAAATAATAATAATAACGATAATATCAACAACAATAATAATAACAATAATATTATTAGTAACAACAACAACAACAACAACATCACCTTGAGCGGAAACGGAACAAAGATAGCAAACATAACTTCCGGAAGGATAAAACTAACCAAAAAACCTAAAAAAGGAAGGTACCTGATCGCCATCAAATCCATTTCCTGTCCTTCTCTCAATCTTTTAGTTGATGTGGTGGCAACCGGGAATGATGAAAATGATGAAGAAGAAGATGATGATGATGATGGT
>OX387260.1:395466-397966 GCA_947562095.1 Branchellion lobata
TCAACATCAACAACAACATTAACAACAACAACAACAACATCAACAACAACAAAACAACAACAACATCAACAACAACAAAACAACATCAACAACAACAACAACATTTTAGACAAAGCTCCAAGAAGCTGTTCCGGAAAAGTCCACAATTTTGACGCTATCTGCAAAATATCATAATAATAACAACAACAATAATAACAATAACAACAACAATAACAACAACAAAAATAAAAACAGCAATAACAACAACGACAACAATAACAATAACAACAATAAAAATGATACTAATACCAATGGAATTAACAATAATAAAAACAACAAAGATAAAATAACTTACACTCTCAGCCAATCAACAGTGATATACAGCAACAACACCATAGACAACACAGCACTTGACGTGATGACCATAGAACAAAAAACTGGAAAGCTTATGACGTCAGCAAAGTTGCATCACGTGGTGTATTTACTCGCCGTTGTCAAAGCAACCGTGGTGGAAGGTGGTGATGGTGATAATGATGGTGTGAGGGGTGGTGGTGGTGGTGGTGGTGATAATGATGACGTAAGTGGTGGTGGTGGTGGAAAAATGGGGGCAGGAGTGGCTGTGGTGGCGGTGAGTGTCCTGGCCACCATTCTCCCCACCACCATAACAGCCTCCTCCAAGTTGGTGTCGGTTGAGAATGATTATATGAGTGAATCTTTGGAGTGTATCTCATAATTATCTTTATTTAGATTTTAAAAAAAAATTAAATTATTATTATTATTATTATTATTGTTATTATTATTATTATTCTTCTTCTTCTTCTTCTTCTTCTTCTTCTTCTTCTTCTTCTTCTTCTTCTTCTTCTTCTTCTTCTTCTTCTTCTTCTTCTTCTTCTTCTTCTTCTTCTTCTTCTTCTTCTTCTTCATCCTTATCTTCTCTTTTTTTTTTTTTTTTTTTTTTTTTTTCTTCTTCTTCTTCTTCTTCTTCTTCTTCTTCTTCTTCTTTTTCTTCTTCTTCTTCTTCTTCTTCTTTTTCTTCTTCTTCTTCTTCTTCTTCTTCTTCTTCTTCTTCTTCTTCTTCTTCTCCTTCTTCTTCTTCTTCTTCTTCTTTTTCTTCATCATCCTCATCAACCACCACAGCGCTACACTAAACGTTGCCATTGACGACACTGGAAAAGAATTGGTTCGACTAACGGCCACAGAAGGTGGAAAAACAGTTAATAAGTTTTCTTTTAAGCCCAACTTCGTTCTGATTGGTGCTTCAGTAGTGGGTGAAGATGGTGGTGGTGTGGCGAAGGAAAATGGTGATTCAATGAAGGGGGGTGGGATGGTGGGGGGTGGGGTGGTGGGGGGTGGGGTGGTGGGGGTTGGGGGTGTGGGGGTAGTGGTGGGTAGACGATCTGGTGTCATGTATGCCTCAAACTGGTCTAGACCTCCGCCCGTCCTTTGTGCGAGAGAAGCTAAGAAAGAAAAAAACAACAATAACAATAATAATAACGCTAATAATAATAATAATAATAATAATAATAATAATAATAATAATAATAATAATAATAATAATAATAATAATAATAATAATAATAATAATAATAATAATAATAATAATAATAATAATAATAATAATAATAATAATAATAATAATAATAATAATAATAATAATAATAATAATAATAATAATAATAATAATAATAATAATAACAATAATAATAATAATAACAGTAATGTATATGATAGTAACAAAAACAAATCTTTCTCTTTCAAAGTGGCTCTTTTGAATCCAAATTTTGATGACGTCATAACAGAAACGAATGTTGTTGTTGCGGTTGAAGATGCCGTTTGCTATGGCAACAACAACAACAACAACAACAACAACAACAACAACAACAACAACAACAATGCCACCACCAACAACAACAACAACAACAACAACACTGCCACCAACAACAACAACAACTTAAGAGTGAGTTTCGTGTCGGAGGAGTATTTCATCTCTATCCCTTACAACGCCTCCAGGGGGTACAGAGCAGTTGTTGTCACAGCCTATCTCTCCTCCTCCTCCTCCTCCTCCTCCTCCTCCTCCTCCTCCTCCTCCTCCTCCTCCTCCTCCTCCTCCTCCTCCTCCTCCTCCTCCTCCTCCTCCTCCTCCTCCTCCTCCTCCTCCTCCTCCTCCTCCTCTTCCTCCTCCTCCTCCTCCTCTTCATCACCTCTTTTAGAGTATTTCTTTATTAAGGAGTCTTTACCGATTTTTGAAATTGACAAATTGAGTGGTGAAGTGGTGGTGGTGGTGGATGGAGGGGTGGGGGGTGAGAGAGGGGTGGGAGGTAGGGGAGGAGTGGGGGGTAGGGGAGGAGTGGGGGAGAAAGTTGGTTATGATAGTAGTCTTTACCTCTTTGAAATCGCTGCTATTTTGGTTGATGGGGATCAGAGAAATAATAATAATACTAATAATAATAATAATAATAATAATAATAATAATAATAATAATAATAATAATAATAATAATAATAATAATAATAATAATAAT
>OX387260.1:402966-405466 GCA_947562095.1 Branchellion lobata
TGGCATCGAAGACCACTTTGTTGTCAGGGACCGCACTGCTGTGCGGACTGACTCTGGAGTTTCTGCCTCTCAGGTGGAGTAGCGTTTTGTGCGCCAGTAAGGACAGCGACAGGGACTTGCCGTCTGTTCTGATGCCTGAGAGGTCAGCCTTGTTGCGGTCGAAGATGTCTTTGATGCCGAAGAGCCTGAAAAGATCCTTGAGGTCGAATGAAGACTCGAGGTCAAGAGTCGGCAATGATACTGTAACCAGCTGCCTCTTCAGCTGCAGCGAGTCTAGACCCTCAAGACTGACAAGTTTTTCCACTCGATCCAAGCTGGTCTTCTTCAGGTTGGGCAGAATCACAAAGGTGTGCGCCTTATGTCCCAGGCCAGCAAGTGCAATGACCTGACTTTCCCACTGGTGGCTGTAGGCGTAGTGGCAAGGTGTCTTCCCATGCAAGGTGGGCACTAGGACCGAGAAGGTAGGAGAGAAATAAAAATCTTTTTTAACTGTCCTCTTCGAGCCAGGGACGAACTCCAGGAAGGAGTTGAAACGAGAAACACTCACCAAGACGAGCCTCGTGAAGGGGTCGATTGAATCTGGTGGAAGGAGGTTGTTGAAGGCCTTTTGCGTTGCCGCTGAAATAACTAAGTTAATCTTCTTTCGAGACATGTCTGGCCTGGTTCTGGAGGGTTGGTTGTGGATGGTGGGTTGTGGATGGGTGAGTTGTGGATGGGTGAGTTGTGGATGGATGAGTTGGGGATGGATGAGTTGTGGATGGGTGGGTTGTGGATGGATGAGTTGTGGATGGGTGGGTTGTGGATGGGTGAGTTGTGGATGGGTGGGTTGTGGATGGGTGAGTTGTGGATGGATGAGTTGTGGATGGGTGAGTTGTGGATGGGTGGGTTGTGGATGGGTGAGTTGTGGATGGGTGGGTTGTGGATGGGTGGGTTGTGGATGGGTGGGTTGTGGATGGATGAGTTGTGGATGGGTGAGTTGTGGATGGGTGGGTTGTGGATGGGTGAGTTGTGTGCAATGTTGCACACAATGTTGCACACAATGTTGCACACAACGTTGCGCACAAGCGACACTCAAACGAGAGAACAAAGGCCAAAAAGAGCCCAACCTGAAGTTTAGGGCCTTTGGATCCGTCTGCCACCTTTTGAGCTCTCGAAGAAGGCTTCTACTCATGGGCACAGTCTTGTCCACATACAGCTTGTGCACTGTTTTGATGTTGTTCTTGGACAGAATGTTCTTGAGTATGAGCCGTCGCAGGTGGTTCTTGCAGAAGTCCATAAAGTGGTGTTGCTCCGTGCTCAAATTGATGGCGTCCATAACCTGCTGCAGGCTTTTTCCTCGAGCTCCCAGACTCACCAGGGCCATGGAGGTAAAAATGGTGGTGGGAGAGACAACAACGCTCCCTGGATTTGCTGCCAACTTATGAAACATTTCCATGCCGAAACTGTTGAGCCTTTTAGCTACACAATTTTTCTTCCACTGGTTTTCAACAATCAAGGCCTGTTTGAAGCGTTGTGGCGTGTCTGCTTGTGTGGCTGATGTGCTAATCTAATCTAATCTAATCTAATCTAATCTAATCTAATCTAATCTAATCTAATCTAATCTAATCTAATCTAATCTAATCTAATCTAATCTAATCTAATCTAATCTAATCTAAGCTAATCTAATCTAATCTAATCTAATCTAATCTAATCTAATCTATTCTAATCTAATCTAATCTAAGCTAAGCTAATCTAATCTAATCTAATCTAATCTAATCTAATCTAATCTATTCTAATCTAATCTAATCTAATCTAATCTAATCTAATCTAATCTAATCCAATCTAATCTAATCTAATCTAATCTAATCTAATCTAATCTAATCTAATCTAATCTAATCTAATCTATTCTAATCTAATCTAATCTAATCTAATCTAATCTAATCTAATCTAATCTAATCTAATCTATTCTAATCTAATCTAATCTAATCTAATCTAATCTATTCATTTATATAGCGTTGGTTTGATGTTAATTTATTGGACAGAATCGGATTATTTGTCGTTAGGCTTATATGATCTAATCAAGGAGTTTGTATCACGCCTTTTAGCACTATGTTCGAATAATAATAATAATAATAATAATAATAATAATAATAATAATAATAATAATAATAATAATAATAATAATAATAATAATAATAATAATAATAATAATAATAATAATAATAATAATAATAATAATAATAATAATTTTTATTATTTTTCTAATAGTTATAATTATTGTTATTATTATTATTATTATTATTTATATTATTATTATTATTATTATTATTATTATTATTATTATTATTATTATTATTATTATTATTATTATTATTATTATTATTATTATTATTATTATTATTATTATTATTATTATTATTATTATAATTATTATTATTATCACACCCTTCCACTAGCCAGATAGGATTAGCAATAGTCTATGAAACTCATAACAACAGTCACTGCACCTGCGTCGCCAGAA
>OX387260.1:410466-415466 GCA_947562095.1 Branchellion lobata
ACGACAACAACAAAACCTTGTTGACAGCTTGTTTGGCAGGTTGTTGTTGGAGTTGTTGTTGTTGTTGTTGGTTGAAGAGGAAGGGGGAGTGGGGGTCGGAGGGGTAGTTGATGGTGGGTGTGGAGAGGGAGGGAGTCACGCTGTATGGTGGTTGTCTGGGGTGATGATGATGAGGACAATGAGGATGATGATGATGATGAGGACGATGATGATTAGAACGATGATGATGATGATGATGATGATGACGATGATGATGATGAAATATAAAACCTAAAAAATAGAAACCAGATTTATAATGGTGGTTAAGAAGAATAAAATTGAAAATGGCAACAGTAACCTCTGCAAGGTGGACAAGAGTGTGGATATGGATGGGTTGTTGTTGTTTTGTTGTTGTTGTTGTTGTTTGAGTTGTTGTTGTTGCAGAGCCTTGAAGAGGGGGTAGTTGCTTTCCTGCAGCCGCGACAACAACTCCATCTGCTGCTGCTGCTGTTGCAACTTTCGAACGCCCTCCAGCTGTGGTGGCAGGGCTTTTGTCGTAATGTTAATTCTTTTCCGCCATCCATCCATGCATCCATCCATCCACCTATGTCTTCATCCATCTATCTATCCATCCATCTATCTATCTATCTACCCATGCATGCATTCATCCATGCATCCATCCATGCATCCATCTATGCATGCATCCATCCATCCACCTGTCTCCGCCTCATTTCCTCGTTCTTTTGCCTCTCCATCAGTCCATCGCCGCGCTGCAAGACGTCTTGTTGTTGTTGTTGTAGCAGCATGCGGAAGTGGTTGTCGATGGGGGTGGAGGAGGAGGAAGAAGAAGATGAGGCCTGTTGCTTTTGCTGCATCTCAAAAGCCAGCAGCTGCAGCTGTTGCTCTATTGAGGGAGTGACAGCAGGAGCAACGGCAGAGGAAGAAAGAGGAGGAGGATGAGGAAGAGGATGAAGAGGAGGAGGAGTGCGAGAGTCGGCCCAAAGAGAGTCGGCAGGGGTGGAGTAGGACTTGTTGTACATTTGTCGTTGCAGTTGTTGCTGGTACAGTTGAGTGAAAATGCTGTGTTGCATAGATGTTGCTGTCGAGGTTGTTGAGTGTTGTTGTTGCTGCTGCTGTTGTTGTTGTTGTTGCAGCGATTGCAGCGACTGCAAGAACTGCAGGGTTTTTATGTTGTTGATGACGTCACTAGAATTGTTGCCAAGTTGTTGCTGAGGTGGTTGTTGTTGAGGTTGTTGCCGTTGTTGTTGTTGTTGTTGTTGTTGTTGCAGGAGTTGTAGAAGTCTGTATTGTTCTTGTTGCTTAGTCATGTGCGACTGCAGGAAAGCCTGGTTGTTCAACTGCTCTTGCATCTGTGTGTCCGTGTCCATGTGTGTGCGTGTGTGTGTGTGGGTGTGTGTGTGTGTGTTTGTGTGTGTGTGTGTGTGTGTGTGTGTGTGTGTGTGTGTGTGTGTGTGTGTGTGTGTGTGTGTGTGTGTTCATCGTTGCCAACATACCGACCAGCCATTCAACCATTCCCCTTCACCACTAAACACCTCTCACCCACTCAGCTCCCTTCCCCCCACACCTTGATATGGTTGTTGATGGCAGCAGAGACAGCGGTGGATGAGGTGGGTTGGAGAATGGAAGAGGAAGAAGGTGGGGTGGGGTGGAAGGGGGGTGGGACTTGGAAGGGGTTTTGGTCACAGTTGCGAAGGAGGGTGCCGAGAGGAAGAAAGTTCTCATCGGAGCCGAGTTTGATGAGGAGGTTTGTGTTGAAGTAGCCAGCAAGGAACCACTCCGACATCTCATTCTGGTGGAAAGGACCTGGATGGGGGGGGGGGGGGGAGGGGTGGATGAAAAGAAGTGTTGTTGGGGGGAGGGAGATTGTGAGTGTGAAGAGGAGTGGTGGTGATACCCATTTTCACCCCCTTACCTCACCTACCCCACCCACCTACACCCACCCCACCCACCTTGTATTTCTCCCTGAGGGTCCCTGTAGAACCACTTGTGAGCATCCTCATGCCCTGCTGCAACAAATCCCTTGCTGCTCTGTTGCTGTTGTTGTTGCAAGGATTGTTGTTGTTGTTGTATAGTTTGTTGCTGTTGCATGGATTGTTGTTGTTGGGTTGTTTGTTGTAGTAACGATTGTTGTTGTTGTAATGACTGTTGTTGTTGTTGTTGGATGACGTGTTGTTGCAAGTAGTTGTCGTCCAATTCAAATTGAGCATTAAAAGTATCTGAGGTGTTGTTGTTGTTGTTGTTATGCTGCTGATGTTGTTGCAGTTGTTGTTGCATTTGTTGTTGTTGTTGTTGTTGTAGTAAATGTTGTTGTTGCTGTTGAAATTGTTGTTGCATATGTTGTTGTTGCTGTTGGAGTTGTTGTTGTTGTTGCAACTGTTGTTTGTCCACAAGGGCGCCATTAAGAAGTTGTTGTTGCTGGTTGTTGTTGGTGTTGTTGTTGAAGCTGGAATCGCCACTTTGTTGTTGTTGGTTGTTGTTCACCTCCATGACAACCTCCCCTCCTTGTTGCACACCCTTCAATAAGCCGTTGGTCGGATCCCCCTTCCACTCCAGTGCCTCCTCCCCCTTCGCTCCTCCCCCATTTCCACTGCTACCACCCACCACTCCACCATCGCCACCATCACCACCACTGACCACACCAATCGTCCCACCCCCACCACCGCCACCACCACCACCACCACCACCACCACCACCACCACCACCACCACCACCACCACCACCGACAGTAGCAGCCTCAGCCTCTTCTCCCCCCACCCCTTGGTCCCACGTGTGCACCCCCCCATTCTGGAGGGTATCATCCCCACCCCCCTCCTCCTCACCCCCCCTCTTCTTCTCTCCCCCATCCCCACCCCCACCCTCAACACCATCATCACCACCAGCCCCCCCTCCATCTTTCTCCTCCTCCTCTTCCTTTGCCCCCTTCGCCTCTATCTTCTCAAATTCCTGGTATTTGGAGCAGTAAGGGTGGAAAATTAAATTTCTAAAAATTAAACGCCAAAAAAATTAAACATCTCGGCATTCATTATTCTTCCCATTGCTACAAAATAAAAATCAACACCCTCCTCCTCCTCCTCCTCTTCCTCCTCCTCCTCCTCCTCCTCCTCCTCCTCCTCCTCCTCCTCCTCCTCCTCCTCCTCCTCCTCCTCCTCCTCCTCCTCCTCCTCACCTTGATGGACATGAAGGCTCCAGTGGAGTCGAAAGTTCCCACATCGTTGGCATCGTCCATGCTCCACTCAGGTAACTCTGTGTAGTGGTGGTGTGGTGGTTTATGGTGGAGTGTGGTGGTTTATGGTGGAGTGTGGTGGTTTATGGTGGAGTGTGGTGGTTTATGGTGGAGTGTGGTGGTTTATGGTGGAGTGTGGTGTGGTTGTGGAAAAGAGTGTGGCAGTCAAAATAGCAAGTGAAACCACCCAACCCACCTCTTCACCCACCCACCCACCTCTCCACTTACCCACTCACCCACCCAACCCACCTCTTCACCCATTCACCCACCCACCTTTCTACCCACCCAAGCCCCCTCCCCACCCAAACCACCCACCATTGTCGTCGTCATAGGGGTGGTGGTGATGCGAAGAGCTGTAAGCCCTTCGAAAGCTCTTGTCTCTGAAGGCCTCGTCCAGCGACCTCTGCGCCTTCTCCTTCTCCCACGGATCCCTCCAGCTCTTGTTCACTGAGGGGGGGGGGGTGTTGGGGGAAGTCAGAAGTGATAAGGATGGTAGTTGTTTAGATAATTCTGTGGTATGAGATGAAAAGTTTTGTGATGTAAGAAGGGGGTTTGAAGGTTGGGTGGGAAGGGAGGTTTGAGGGTTGGGTGGGAGAGGAGGTTTGAGGGTTGGGTGGGAGAGGAGGTTTGAGGGTTGGGTGGGAGGGGAGAAGGGGTTTGAGGGTTGGGTGGGAGAGGAGGTTTGAGGGTTGGGTGGGAGGGGAGAAGGGGTTTGAGGGTTGGGTGGAGGGGAGGGGGGTTTGAGGGTTGGGTGGGAGGGAGGGGGGATTTGAGGGTTGGGTGGGAGGGAAGGAGGATTTGAGGGTTGGATGGGAGGGGGAAGGTTTGAGGGTTGGGTGGGAGGTTTGAGGGTTGGGTGGGAGAGGAGGTTTGAGGGTTGGGTGGGAGGGGAGAAGGGGTTTGAGGGTTGGGTGGAGGGGAGGGGGGTTTGAGGGTTGGGTGGGAGGGAGGGGGGATTTGAGGGTTGGGTGGGAGGGAAGGAGGATTTGAGGGTTGGATGGGAGGGGGAAGGTTTGAGGGTTGGGTGGGAGGTTTGAGGGTTGGGTGGGAGAGGAGGGTTTGAGGGTTGGGTGGGAGGGGAAAAGGGGTTTGAGGGTTGGGTGGGAGGGGAGAAGGGGTTTGAGGGTTGGGTGGGAGGGGAGAAGGGGTTTGAGGGTTGGGTGGGAGGGGGGGGAGGTTTGAGGGTTGGGTGGGAGGGGGGGGAGGTTTGAGGGTTGGGTGGGAGGGCACAGACCAGGCTTGGAGTTGCTCCCATGCTTCCTCCACGACTGTTGTTCCTGGGGTCCCTCAGAGCCGATCCACTTTTTGCGCCCCACACCCCTCCAGCCCTCATTGCTCCCCTCAAAACTCCTCTGCTGCACCACCATTGGACCATTCCTGCCTCTGTGGTGTCGTGGGAGGTGGGGGTTGGAGAGGAAAGGGTGTGTAGTTGAGTGAGGAGCTGATGCTGTGGTTGCTGCCTACACCTTCACTGAACCCACGAACCAACACCCATCCACCCTTTCTACAGCAATACCCACACACTCACCCACCCAACTTCCCACTCACCCACCCAACTACCCACTCACCCACACAACTACCCACTCACCCACCCAACTACCCACTCACCCACCCAACTACCCACTCACCCACCCAACTACCCACTCACCCACCCAACTACCCACTCACCCACCCACCTATCTTCCCAGCCATCTCTGTTTCCATGACGACCAGTCTTGACATGGTCATCATCGCCTATGGCGCTCTTGTAGAAGACTGGATCGAGTCGACCGCTGCC
>OX387260.1:417966-432966 GCA_947562095.1 Branchellion lobata
TGTAATTCTTGTTACAGCTGTAATGTGTGATTTTTGTTACAGGTGTAATGTGTGATTTTTGTTACAGGTGTAATGTGTGATTTTTGTTACAGGTGTAATGTGTGATTTTTGTTACAGTTGTAATGTGTAATCCTTGTTACAGCTGTAACTCTTGTTACAGGTGTAATGTGTAAATCTTGTTACAGATGTAATGTGTAACTCTTGTTACAGGTGTAACTCTTGTTACAGCTGTAACTCTTGTTACAGGTGTAATGTGTGATTTTTGTTACAGTTGTAATGTGTAATCCTTGTTACAGGTGTAACTCTTGTTACAGTTGTAATGTGTAATCCTTGTTACAAGTGCAATGTGTAAAGCTTGTAATGTGCAAGTTGTGATTTTGTAAGGCCTCTTGAGTTTTTTTCCTCAAAATGCAATGAAGCCAGAAGTGATTGGAAATGGATGATTTGAAAAATAAAAATAAAAATAAAATATTTAGATATTTTTTTTAAAACACAAAAATGTAAGCTACCAACATGCAAATGAAGCAGAGAGTGAAAGTACTATGAATGAAACACTGTGTAACAAAGATTGATTTATGCAAATAACTCAGTCTAAAGGTATAAATACAAACAGACACAAATAATACAATACTAGTAGATGCATAAGATACAATACTAGTAGTTGCAAGATACAATACTAATAGACGCAAAAAATACAATACTTATAGGAGCAAGATACAATACTAACAGATGTAAGAGATACAATACCAACAGACACAAAAGATACAACACTAACAGATGCGAAAGATACAATACTAGTAGATGCAAAAGGAATAAAAACAAACGGCAACAATCAAAGAGTAAAAGAAGTGAACATGGTGGCATAAAGTGCACAAGGCCTCCATTGTTGGAAGATATGATGGAGTTACACATGATGGGTGTGACAGCAACAAGTTTGAAATGTGGTGATCATAATGGCAGCACCCATAGGTGTCAGTGTGCGGTGATGATAACAACAATGATAATCCCAACCCACCATTCTGGTCCAAATTTAAGAGTGTCGTTCATTTTGTTTTGGTTACTACTTGCACTTGTTTTGACTAGTTTTTAGTGTTATATAAACTAATACAAACTCGGTTAGTTACAAAAACGTGGATGTATTTGGATATGGCTTCTATGTACAGAAATTTACATTACAGCTGATTTTCACATCGATTTAAGTTACAGTTTTTTTCTATAAACTTTGTCCCAAAAGTCTCGTCTGCTAGCTCATTTAAGAGTGAGTTGAGATTTAACAAGAAATATGGAAGTTTAAATAAGGCAGCCAGTGGAAGGTTGAGTTACTTCAGTTAAAACCGGATTTATCCGTTTTCGTGTAGAATTAAAGTTGTTTTCGATATTTAAATGACATTTCTTTCAAAATTCATTCGTCTTTTGCACGTAACGTTTAGCATCCAACCATAACTCAATGTCGAGCAAAATTCCAACTTTGTTACAATTTCTGTACAAATATACAAGGTTATGTAAGAGTCGATTACATTAAAAAATACGGACAAGAATGAAGTTGCGAAAATTTTGGATTTCGAAGAAAACTATGCCTTTGAAAAATTCGCATTTGGTTAAAATGGAGAATGTCTTTTTGTATATAGCGATGGGCGGTTATTTTAATTTGTTTTCTAACTTTTATCGATTTCTTCGAATATTTGTTTAAATATTTCAAAATTTGTTTTTTAATTCTAATTATTGAACACATTTTATTAAATTGAATCATGAATCGTTCATAAAAATCATTTAAAATCTGGAAAGTTCATAATTTCTTTGAATATTTTCAATCTTAATAAGAATTTTCATTTTAGATTAAAAAAATTATTTTGTTGTTTGTCAAAGTTGAATTTATAATAGGGCAATAAATTGTTTCAAAAAGTACTTATTAACGATTTCTTATTCGTAAAATTCGATAAAAGTAGCAATAAGTGCTTGGTAGAAGTTGGGATTACCACCAGTAGCAATGAATTAATAAAATGAAGTCAAAGTTATTTTATTTTTTAAAAAGATTTCTGTTTGAATTATTCTTCAAAAAAGTGAAAGCATATTTAATTTTCTATTTGATTTTACTTCTCAAATAAACGGTAAAAGATTTCATATATCTAGTACAAACCTTTCGTGATAAAAAAAAAGTACACTGACTTTTACGTTAGTGGAATATTTAAAAAAACGAGTTTTAAAAGTGTAAACTAGAATGGCCGACACTTTTGAGTAAATGGTTTAGAATTATCTGAAAACTAAAACGATAAAACCAAACACAACACGGCTTATGCGAAAAGTAGAAATTTAGGTATAAAATTTAATTTAAATAAACATAGAAAAACTTTTAATTAAATAAATTTTATTATAAATTATATTTTATTGGTGATTCTATGCAAAAAATAATAATAATAATCATTTAATGAAAATATTAAAACACTTTAAACAAAGAATAAAAAATAAAATTTTTAAATTAACTTTCAAAGCATGAGATATGTTGAAAAAAAGGTGGTGGTGGAGGTAGAGAGAAGGATGAAGAGAGGGGTGAGGAAAGGAGAGAGAAGGGGGGTGAGGAAGAGGGTGGGGAGGAGGGGGGAGAGGAAGGGGGTGAAGGGGGGAGGGGCGGAAGATTGGGTGCCTCCTTCGATGGGGCAGTTAGCTCCTTGGCATTCGGAAGTTTCTAGAAAGAGGGGGGGGGGTGAAAAAAAAATAAAGCATCATACCCTATCAACACCCCTCATTACCCTCGGAAACATGAAAATAAAATCCACCCTCCCCCCCCCCCCTCAACAACCCCCCATTTCAGCCTAACACAACTCTTCACCAACTCACGAAAACATAAAAACATCGTCATCACCGAACAGCCCACAAACCACCCACGCTCCCACACCACCACAAATCCATCCACACCCCCACGCACACCACCCTCACCGCCATAAACCCATCCACACCCCCACGCACACCACCCTCACCGCCATAAACCTATCCACACCCCCACGCACACCAGCCTCACCGCCATAAACCCATCACACCTCTACGCACACCACCCCACATCCCCACCGTAAAACCACACTATGCCCACCACAAAACCACCTACAAACCTTCATTCACCCCCACAAACCCACCCACACCCCCCCAAACCCACTACCCACATCCCACAAATCCACCACAAAACCATCCACATCCTTCAAACCCCCACAAACCCACCACACCCCTTAAAACCTTCCCACAAAACCACTAACACCCCTCCCCCAAACCCACACCCTTCAAACCCCCACAAACCCCCCACACCCCACCCACCAAAGACGGTGATGTTATATTGGTTAGTCCCGTATTTGTTGGTTCCTTGACACACGTAAACTCCGTAATCATTGGCTCTGACGTTGATGATCGTCAGTTGGTACCACACCTGTATTGGAGGGAGGGGGAGGGGGAGGAGTGGGAGAGGGGGAGGAGTGGGGGAGGGGGAGGAGTGGGGGAGGGGGAGGAGTGGGGGAGGGGGAGGAGTGAGAGAGGGGGAGGAGTGGGGGGAAAGAAGTGGAAGTGAAGGAGGAGGGGAGAGGGAGGGTGGAAATGGGGGAGAATGGGTGGGTAGATCGGTTGTGGGTGAGATGGGTGGGTTGGATCAAAACGGAAGGTGATTGGGTGGGTTTTCCTTCAAAAAACTTTATATCTCTCCAAAAACCCCAAAAATAAAACCTCAAAACATTAAATCACCCCAAAAAACCCCCACAAACTTTAAAATACACCAAAAAAAACCCCAAAAAGTTTCAACTCACCCAAAAAAAACCCCAAAAACCTAAAATTCTCTCTAAAAAAACCCCAAAAACCTCAAATTCTCCCCAAAAAACCCCCAAAAAACCTCAAATTCTCTCCAAAAAACCCCCAAAAAACCTCAAATTCTCTCCAAAAAAACCCCAAAAACCTAAAATTCTCTCCAAAAAACCCCTAAAAACTTCAAATTCTCCCCAAAAAACCCCCAAAAACCTCAAATTCTCCCCAAAAAACCCCCAAAAAACCTCAAATTCTCTCCAAAAAAACCCCAAAAACCTAAAATTCTCTCCAAAAAACCCCTAAAAACTTCAAATTCTCCCCAAAAAACCCCCAAAAACCTCAAATTCTCCCCAAAAAACCTCAAATTCTCTCCAAAAAAACCCCAAAAACCTAAAATTCTCTCCAAAAAACCCCCAAAAACTTCAAATTCTCCCCAAAAAACCCCTAAAAACTTCAAATTCTCCCCAAAAAACCCCCAAAAACCTCAAATTCTCTCCAAAAAACCCCCAAAAACTTCAAATTCTCCCCAAAAAACCTCAAATTCTCCCCAAAAAACCCCCAAAAACCTCAAATTCTCCCCAAAAAAACCCCCAAAAAATTCATAAAAGACGCCAAAGACAGCGATGACCTCAGAGATGGAAAGTTGCTGCCCGTGCGAGAGCATCTGATTGATGATGTGGAAATCATCATCAATAACCTCCTTCAAGCCCTGGTGGTCAACCTTCATCCACCGCATGTCAGGCGCTGGGTACCCTTTAGAGGGGAGGGTTTGAGGGGATTGGGAGGATTAGGGGGGATTAAAAGATTAGGGGGGTTTGGGGGTTTTTTGTGAACAAAGAAACACCCAAAACACCAAAAAAAAAAAACTACCTTGAAAAAACACTTCGAGAACAACCTACAAACAATTCAAAACGATCCCAAAAGGTCCACCAACCCCCCCCCCCCCCCCCTCCCCCCCAAAAAGGTCCACCAACACTCCTCCTCCCCCCCACCAGCAACGATGCAGTCAATGGTGACGTCAAAGAGGCGATTGGCGGCTTGTCCGTAGGAGGATTGGATGGGGCGAGAGATGGGTTTGAAGTTCACAAAGACTGTTGTGTCGTAAGTCGCCAGGGGGCGCACGTTGTTGTCCGCAACACACCTGGCGAATGAAAAGAAACTAGATGGAAATGGTGTTTGGAAAACGGGAAAACAAAAAGACCAACAGCTTCAACAACAAAAACAACAACAACACGAACAACATCAACAACAACAAGAACAACAACATCAACATCAACACGAACAACATCAACAACAACAACAACAACAACAACAACATCAACAACAACAACAACAACCCACCTATACATTCCCCTGTCTTCGGCATGCAAGTCAGAGAGGAGAATAGTCTTACCCTGGGTTGAAAAGGGGGTTGGAGCGGTTCATGAAGTTTTACCCCATCCATCCATCCATCCATCCATCCATCCATCCATCTATCCATCCATCCATCCATCCATCCATCCATCCATTCATCCATCTACTCATCCACTCATCCACCCATCCATCCATCCATCCATCCACCCATCCATCTACTCATCCACTCATCCACCCATCCATCCATCCATCCATCCACCCATCCATCTATCCATCCACTCATCCACCATTCACTCATCCACCCATCCATCCATCCATCCGCCCATCCATCCATCCATCCATCCACCCATCCATCTATCCATCCACTCATCCACTCATCCACCATTCACTCATCCACCCATCCACTCATCCACCCATCCACCCATCCATCCATCTACTCATCCACCCATCCATCCATCCACTCATCCACCCATCCATCCATCTACTCATTCACCCATCCACTCATCCACTCATCCACTCATCCTCCCATCCACCCATCCATCCACTCATCCACCCATCCATTCATCCACCCATCCACCCATCTAATCATATACCCATCCACCCATCCATTCATCCACCCATCCATCCATCTACTCATACACTCATCCACCTATCCACCCATCCACCATTCAGACTCCTCTATCTCTTTTTCTTAATTTTTCTATTCCAATGGGTTTTCTCACCCATTAACCACCCACATCCCCACACCACACCAACCTGGTTTCCCACCTACCTCCATTCACCCCCCTCTTTCCCACCCCACCCCCATTCATGCCCCCTCCACTCTCATTCACCGCCTCCCCCCCAGTAAACCCGCCCCACTCCCACCCTCACCCCCCCACCCCCCCTCTAACCCCCTCCCCCACCATCATCCCCCCACTCCACCCCCACCCCCAACTCACCATGTACATGTACCTATTGTACGGCTGGGGGAGGGGCCCCCCATTCACCCTCACCCACGAAATGTTGGGGGTGGGGTATCCAGTGGCGTCACACGTCAAGTTGACGCTCGAATACTCATCCACCGTGGCTGTCTGTGTCGTGCTGCCCTGGATTATGGTGGGAGGAACTGGGGGGGAATGAATGAATGAAAGGGGAAGGAGAGGAAGGAATGGGGAGGGGGGGGGGGGAGAGAAGAAAAGAAGATGAATGGGGGAGAAAGGGGATGAGTGATGGGGAAGGGGAGAAAAACGTTCAGAATTAATAAGAAATTTTCTTAAAGTTTTTTTGATGGACCCATAAAACCCCAAAACACCCAAAAATAACCTCACAAAACACCCAAAAATAACCTCACAAAACTCCCAAAATCCTTCAAACTTCTGAAAAACCCCTAAAACCACCCAAACCAACCCAGAACCACCAGCTCCCCATCCTTGGTGGCAGTTTCGTAGCCTCCCCTGAGGGCGACGGAACACGTGTAGTTGTCTGCGTCCGTCAGCACCAGACGTCGGATGATCAGGGTGTACCTGGTTTGATCGCCTGATATCTGGGATTGGTGGGTGTGTGGGGGTGTTTGAAGAGGATTGGTGGGTGTTTGGGAGGTTTGAAAGGGTGTTTGGGGGGTTTGGAGGGTGTTTGGGGGGTTTGGAGGGTGTTTGGGGGGTTGAAAGGGTGTTTGGGGGGTTTGGAAAGTGTTTGAGGGGGTTTGGAGGGTGTTTGGGGGGTTTGGAGGGTGTTTGGGGGGTTTGGAGGGTGTTTGGGGGGTTTGGAGGGTGTTTGGGGGGTTGAAAGAGTGTTTGGGGGGTTTGGAGGGTGTTTGGGGGGTTGAAAGAGTGTTTGGGGGGTTGAAAGGGTGTTTGGGGGGTTTGGAGGGTGTTTGGGGGGTTCGGAGGGTGTTTGGGGGGTTTGGAGGGTGTTTGGGGGGTTTGGAGGGTGTTTGGGGGGTTTGGAGGGTGTTTGGGGGGTTGAAAGAGTGTTTGGGGGGTTTGGAGGGTGTTTGGGGGGTTGAAAGAGTGTTTGGGGGGTTGAAAGGGTGTTTGGGGGGTTTGGAGGGTGTTTGGGGGGTTCGGAGGGTGTTTGGGGGGTTTGGAGGGTGTTTGGGGGGTTTGGGGGGTTTGGAGGGTGTTTGGGGGGTTTGGAGGGTGTTTGGGAGGTTGAAAGGGTGTTTGGGGGGTTTGGAGGGTGTTTGGGGGGTTTGGAGGGTGTTTGGGAGGTTTGGAGGGTGTTTGGGGGGTTTGGAGGGTGTTTGGGGGGTTTGGAGGGTGTTTGGGGGGTTTGGAGGGTGTTTGGGGGGTTGAAAGGGTGTTTGGGGGGTTTTGAGGGTGTTTGGGGGGTTTGGAGGGTGTTTGGGGGGTTTGGAGGGTGTTTGGGGTGAACCATTTTTGCGGATTAGTTGGGCGTTTTTTTGAAGGTGTTGCGAGACAACTTGAAAAAGTGTTTGAAAAACATTGAAAAAAAAACTTGAAAAAAAACTCGAGAACCTCAATCAAAACTCTCAAAATTTTGGAAAAAAAAACCTTAAAAACTTTTAAAACCCTCCAAAAAAACCAATGAAACCTTCCAACCCCCCCTCCAAACCCTTGAAACCCTCCAACCTACCCCCCCCCCCCCACCCACCCTTCTTTCTACGTCATACTTTAGTCTGCCATCCACCTCCTCATTCACCGCATTGTCCACCAGGATTCTGTCGTCTGAACTCAACACCAGGTTGTCAGACTTACGCTTCCAATACACCTGGAAGGGGGTTTGGGTGGATTTTGGGAATGTTTTTCGGAAGGTTGTTAGGAGGTTTGAGTGGTTTTTCTGGGGGTTGGGTGTTTTTCGGAAGGTTGTTAGGAGGTCTGAGTGGTTTTTTGGGGGTTGGGGTGGTTTTTCGGGTGTTTTCATTTGAGGTCTGGGTGGTTTATGACGCTTTCCAAAATTTCTGAGTGTTTTTTGATGGTTTTGAAGGAGTTTGAAAGTTTCATTTAGTGTTTTTTGGTGGGAGGGGGGGGGGGAGGAGGGAAGGTAGGAGGGGGGAGTGTGGGAGGGGGGGGGAGAGGAGGGAAAGTAGGAGGGGGGAGTGTGGGAAGGGGGGGAAGGTGAGTGAATGAGAGAGAGGGGGGGGTGAATGAAAGGAGGGTGAATGAGAGGGGGGGGGGGGGTGAATAAGAGGGGGGTGAGTGAGAGGGGGGGTGAGTGAGAGAGGAGGGGGAGGGACTGGGGTGACCTTGTTATTCCTCTGTCTGGTGACAGTGCAGTTGAGGTAGGCTGTCATGCCTACCCTCTTGATCTCAGGCCAGATGATTAGAGGGATCAGGGGCTGGTCTTGGGGGGTGACTGTAGGGAGGGGGGGGGGGGTTGGTGAGGAAAGAGAGATGAAAAGAGGGAGGAAGATGAGTGACAGGGGGTGGATGGTAATGTAGTGGATGGGTGTGGTGTTGAGTGGATGGATGGAAGGGTGGATGGATTGATGGGAAGATGGACGGTAGGATGGAAGGATGGAGGGATTGATAGATGGATAAGAAGATAGATGATTGGATAGATGGATGGATGGATGGATAGATGGATGGATGGATGGAGAGATGGATGGATGGATGGAGAGATGGATGGATGGATGGAGAGATGGATGGGTGGATGGAGAGATGGATGGATGGATGGAGGGATGGATGGATGGATGGAGAGATGGATGGATGGATGGAGAGAAGGAGTGGTGGGCTTCATAGAGGCAAAGTTGTGATGATAGCGACTGCGAGAGTTGTTGAACAAACACCTCTGGCCCTCCTTAACATGAACACTCCCCCAATCTGATCCTCCCAAACCATCTTCATAGGCTTATATCTCATTTCGTTTCAAAAATAAAATAATTAATTGGAATAATTATTATAACTATTTACTATAATTAGTGATTATAATTATAATTAGTGATTATAATTATCATTAGTTATTATAATACCTAATTAGTACTCAAAATACCCAATTAGTGATTAAAATACCCAATTAGTGATTAAAATACCCAATTAGTGATTAGAATACCCAATTAGTGATTAGAATACCTGAAAAGTACTCAAAATACCTATTCAGAACATTAACCCAACATTGAAGTCACAACCACCAGCATACCAAACTCAAGATGGAGAAGTAAAAAGCTAACAACAAAAAAATGAATTTTGAAATCCATTTTTTTGAAAAATTAAAGTTTTGTTTTATTTTTCAGTTTTGCAAAATGATTTTATTTATTTTTCTATCCACAAAGGTAAAGCTTTGCACCTGTATTGCTTGCTAACTTGATGCTGAAGCGCTTAACTTGTGAATTTTTAAATTTCAAACTAACGTCACTAAGTGTTTACGTTTAAAAATAAACTTCAAAAAATTAGATTTAAAAACATTATTTATGCAAATTAAAAACGAATTTTGCTAATTTAATAAACTAATATAATTAATTTAAAAACGCACATCTTAAAAACATCTATTTATAACTACAAAATCTATTTATAACTACAACATCTATTTATAGATCAATCTTGAAAAAAAAAGATTTTAAAAATCTTTGAAAATTTTTGACATAAAAACGAAAAAAAATCGAAAGTCATCAAAACGACAAACAAAAACAAAAACAAAAAAAAAAAATAATAAAAAATAAAAATAAAAAATAATAAAAAAAAAATAATAAAAAAAAAAAATAAATAAATAAAAAAAAAAATAATAATAATAATAATAATAATAATAATAATAATAATAATAATAATAATAATAATAATAATAATAATAATAATAATAATAATAATAATAATAATAATAATAATAATAATAATAATAATAATAATAATAATAATAATAATAATAATAATAATAATAATAATAATAATAATAATAATAATAAATAAAAGTGTAACAAACCGGAAATAAGACAGTGAGTGAAGTTTGAAGCAAAGTTGACTCCAAAACTTCCAACCAACGGTTTTGAGAATTAAAATCGGACTTTGTTTATTTTTATTGTGAGAGAGTTATAAAGTCTGTATCTTTTGTATCCACTTTTAATACAATTTCATACATTTGTATACACTTTTAATACAATTTTATATATTTGTATCCACTTTTAATACAATTTTATACATTTGCATCCACTTTTAATACAATTTTATACATTTGTATACACTTTTAATACAATTTTATACATTTGTATACACTTTTAATACAATTTTATACATTTGCATCCACTTTTAATACAAGACAGTCCCAAAGTCATCACCATGGGCAACGTCTCTTCAATCTCCATGAATCGTAAGGACACGGGACTCAGCAAGGCAGGCGTCTCGCTGTGTGGTGGCGCCAACGTGGCCTACATCGACAAATATGGGCCCATTCCGGCCATAGTTCTGCCCAGTTCTGCACACTGCTCCAAGCAAGAGCCCTCTCTGTCTCAGAAACCTCCCAGAAGTCCAGCCTTCAGGAGGTCTCCTGGAAGGCATCCTACAAGAAACCTACCTAACCCCACCCCCGCGTTCCTCACGCAGCCGGAGTCTTTTTCACCCCCCATTCCACCCTTTCCTACCGCTTTCCCCTTCCCACCTCCACCCAATTTTCCAATGTCACCACCCTCTGGGGTGTCACCCTTATTTTCCCCTTACTTCCCCCAACATTCCCTCCAAACACCCTCTAATCTTCTTCCCTACCTCCCCTCCCCCCCCCACTCTGCCCCATCTTTCAGTTCCCATCCGCCCTTCCCCCCTCCACTCTCCCCCCCTCCACCCTTTCCCCTTCCATCCTCCTCCCCACCTTGCTGTTCTGTCCGCCCACCCGCTGAGGCGCAGTGTGGAAGCGCCAATAAGGATGTCAAAGACCTAATTAAGAAAGAGATTGACGTACTGTTGGTCACAGGGGGGTTTGAGGGGGGTGGCAGGAAGAGGAAGAAGGGTAGAAAGGGTAAGGAAAAGAAGAAAAAGTGGAAGATGAGAAGAAATGGTGATGGTTATGATGGTAGAGATGGAAGTTATGACGAATACAAAAGTGGTGGGGGCGGTGGTAGGGGAGGTGGTGGTGGTGGTGGTGGTATGGATGGAGGTGGGGGTGGTGGCAGGGGTGGGGGTGGTGGCAAGGGTGGGGGTGGTGGGGGTGGAGGTAAGGGTGGGGGTGGTGGTAAAGGTGGTGGTGAGAAGGAAGAAACAACAACACAATATGAAACCAACACAGTGGTGGAACATTATACAACAATTGAAAATATTCAAAATTTGGCTGAAGATAGTGGCGGTGGTGGTGGTGGTGGTGGTGGGAAGGGTGGGAGAAGGGATGGTGGTGGGAAGGGTAGGAGAAGGGATGGGGGGGGGAGGAATGGTGGGGGGAGGAATGGTGGGAGGCGTGGTAGGAGGAATGAGGAAAATGTACACCAGGAAACCAACACTGTGGTTGAGAATTACATAGAGAAAGATGAGGTTCAAGAGTTGAATGCGATGTATGGGGGTGGGGGTGGGGGTGGTGGTAGGAGGGACAAGAGGGGTGGGGGTGGTGGTTGGAGGGACAAGAGGGGTGGTGGTGGTGGTGGTGGTGGTGGTGGTGGTGGTGGTGGTGGTGGTGGTGGTGGTAAGGAAGATGGTTATGTTGGTGTTTATAAAAGTATGAAACAGGTTGTTGAGGATGGGGGTGGTCATGGGGGTGGGGGTGGTTATGGGGGTGGTGGTGGTTATGGGGGGGGTGGTGGCTTTAGAGGTGGTGTTAAGGGAGGTAAAAAAAGAAGAAGGAGTAGTGTTACCTTTGAAAATGATGATGAAGATGACGATGACGATGATGATGATGATGATGATGATGATGATGAAGATGATGAAGATGATGATGATGATGATGATGATGATGAGGGGAAAGGAGGAGTGCATGAGAAGAGGCTGGGAATCATCAGGAGCATGAAGGAGGCAATAGTGGAAAAGAAGAAGGAGGACGAAGAACTGAAAACGGCCTTCAAACAGATGTTCGAAGGCGACCTGTTCAACCGTGAGGGGGGGTTGGTTGAGTGAATATGGGGAGGGTGGGTGAGGAATGAAAGGTGTTGGGGACGAAGGGTTGGGGAGTAAAGGGTGGGGAAGGAAGGGGGAGGGGTTGGGGGGGTGAAAGGTTGGGGGGGGGGGGGGGGGGGTAAGGGGTTGGGGGGGGGGGGGGGGGTTGGTTGGACCTAACTTCCAAGCTTTTCTAAACTCAGTCTTATTCAACATTCGAGAATCTGATTCCACTTTTAAACAATCGAATACTTCAAACCTAAATCCACTTTTAAACAATCAAATACTCCGAACCTAAATTCACTTTTGGCGCAGAGGAGCAGAAAAGGAAGTTGAAGGAGGAGTACCGGAAGTTGGAAAAGAGCAACCTCATCCTCAACATCGAAAACAACTTCCTCCACCAGATCGTAACTTTCCACCTTTGATTCAATTTTCGATTTTCGATTTCCGGTTTCCGGTTTCCGGTTTCCGGTTTCCGATTTCCGGTTTCCGGTTTCCGGTTTCCGGTTTTTTTGAATTACTCACTAACACTACCTTCCACAAGTTACTGATGCTAACTTAACACAACATCCCCAACAACCACCTCCCATAACAACCATCACCAAACCCTCACAAAAACCCCCACAAAACCTCCATAAAACCCCCACAAAAACCCCCACAAAACCTCCATAAAACCCCCACAAAAACTCCCACAAAACCTCCATAAAACCCCCACAAAAACTCCCACAAAACCTCCAAAAACCCTCACAAAAACCCCCACAAAACCTCCATAAAACCCCCACAAAAACTCCCACAAAACCCCCACAAAAACCCCCACAAAAACTCCCACAAAACCCCCACAAAACCCCCATAAAAAACCCACAAAACCCCCATAAAACCCCACAAAGTCCCACAAAACCCCCACAAACCACCAACGCCCCCATCACCTTAACTCAGATGAAGAAAGCCAAAGAGACAGAAGCGTCATTGATAGAGCGAGAGAAGAAGACCATTTCAGATCTGTCGCCTTGTTGCGAGGAGTTGTACAAATTGAAGTTAAAACGAAACAACAGGAAGTGTTTGGACTCTCAGCTAGGACTTTCCTGTCGTGCCCCAAGCCCCCCACCCCCTCCACCCCCCCAAGATCCCCTTTACTTCTGTTCCAACTGTTCAGCCAACCCTCCATCACTATGCCAACCTACATGTGCACAGACAACCACTCAAACATGCACACAGACACCCACGCAGACATGCACACATCCATGCGCACAGACACCCACACAGACATGCACACACACACCCACACAAACCTGTTGCCCTCCACCCCTTTCCGCCATAGTTCGTCAACTTTTTCCCACCCCCCAACCGCCCCCATCACCACCCCCAAATCTCCCCATAAACCCTCCAAAAAATTTTTTTTTCAAAAACATCAGTAAGAACGGTAAAGTTTGTGTGATGGTGGCGCAGAGGCCAGAACAATTAGAAACTACAGATTTTAGAGATGTCTACGTCACAAAAAATTTCGGTGATGGCTCTCTACCCGCCATTTCTAAGTACACCCCTGGGAAGACTAGTCTACGGCAGAGTGGAGGTGGAAGAAGGAGTAGAAAAAGTGAGAATGATGAGGCGAACCAAGAAGAAAATGAAGATGGCGACGAAGGAGGGAAAGAAGAAAAAGACGAAGGAGAAGAAGAAGAAGACAAAGAAGAAGAAGAAGTAGAAAGAAAAAACTCAAACGACACTACGATGGGAATTGAAAACATAGAAACAGACAAAAAAGAAAACACAAAGAGCAAGCGGACAGACAAGCGGACAGACAAACAGACGGACAAGCAGACGGACAAACAGACGGACACGCAGACGGACAAGCAGACGGACAAGCAAACGGACACGCAGATGAACAAAGTGGTGAAGTTCAACTACGAGGCAGCCTGCAGGCGCAGACAGGCGCTGATAGAGTGTCCAGAGACGCTGAAGAAGATGAGAGCGGGTGAAAAGTTTAGTGTGTGTCGCCGGAAGGCCTGTTCATCTGTTTCCTGTTCCTCCATGCTCCATGAAATCAACTCCATGGCTCTGGAACTATCTAGAAACCCCAACCAAAAGAATATTCCACTAGCTTGTCAACCAGCTTGTCAACCAGCTTGTCAACCAGCTTGTCAACCAGCTTGTCAACCAGCTTGTCAACCAGCTTGTCAACCAGCTTGTCAACCAGCTTGTCAACCAGCTTGTCAACCAACCTGTCAATTGCCTACTCAACCAACAAGTCAACCAACTAATCAACAAGTGTGTCAACCCCCCCACTCTCCCCCATTCCAACCCTTCCCCCCTTTCCTTCCCCCTCTCTTCCAACCCCCTCACAACCACAAAAAAACATCTTCACCACTTTCCGGTGGAACGATTTTCAGTCCGAAACAAAAGAAGGAACGGTATGAAAGTTCAGCGACTTGGGGGGGTAGTCTAACACCCACCCTTCCCCCCTCCCTTCCCCCCTCTCCAACCCCCCTGACCTCCCAACAGATCTCTTCCTACATCTCCTTCCTCCAGAACCTACCTCACCACCTTTACAACAATCCACCACCACCCAAGCCACACCACCACCACCACCACTCACCATCTTCCAAGCGCCACCGCCACCACTCACCACCATCCAAGCGCCACCACCACCATTCATTACAATCATCCAACTCCTCATCAGCCCGCTGCAAAAGGCGACAAAAAATTAATAAAGGATGTAAAAAACGCCAGGGCCACAAGAAATACAGCCACAAACAAAGCAGCTACAAAAAAAACAGCCACAAAAAACGCCGCAGAGGCCGAAGCGGCTCTCGCCACCACAGCAGCAGCGGCTCTCGCCACAGCAGCAGTAGCAGCTCTCGCCAGCACAGCAGCATGGAGAGTGTTGGAAAGAAGAAGAAGAAGAAGAAGAAGAAGAAGAAGAAGAAGAAGA
>OX387260.1:437966-440466 GCA_947562095.1 Branchellion lobata
TTATTATTATTCTATTTATAATTTTATTTTTTCATTTTATTATTATTTCATCATTATTATTTTATTATTATTATTATTATTATTATTATTATTATTATTATTGTTATTATTATTATTATTATTATTATTTTATTATTATTATTATTATTATTATTATTATTATTATTATTATTATTATTATTATTATTATTATTATTATTATTCTTATTTTTATTATTATAACTATTATTATTATTATTATTATTATTATTATTATTATTATTATTATTATTATTATTATTATTATTATTATTATTATTATTATTATTATTATTATTATTATTATTATTATTATTATTATTCTTATTATTATTATTATTATTATTATTATTATTTTTATTATTATTATTATTATTATTATTATTATTATTATTATTATTATTATTATTATTATTATTTTATTATTTTCTAAATTCTTTTTTTCTTATTTTTTTTGTTCTAGTTTTTATGGAACATCGATAACTATTAATCAATAAAAAAAACAAAAACAAAATAAATGAAAAAATACAAATAAAAACAATAGGATTATCATTATTATTATTGTTTTTATTATTATTTTTATTATTATTATTATTATTATTATTATTATTATTATTATTATTATTATTGTTATTATTATTATTATTTTTATTTTTATTATTATTATTATTATTATTATTATTATTATTATTATTATTATTATTATTATTATTATTATTATTATTATTATTATTATTATTTTTATTGTTGTTATTATTATTATTATTTTTATTATTATTATTATTATTATTATTATTATTATTATTATTATTATTATTATTATTATTATTATTATTATTATTGTTATTATTATTAATATTATTTTATTATTTTTTTTATTATTATTATTATTATTATTATTATTATTATTTTTTTTTTTATTATTATTATTATTATTATTATTATTATTATTATTATTATTATTATTATTATTATTATTATTATTATTATTATTATTATTATTATTATTATTATTATTATTATTATTATTATTATTATTATTATTATTATTATTATTATTATTATTATTATTATTATTATTATTATTATTATTATTATTATTATTATTCTTACTACTACTACTATTTTTTTTTATAATTTTTTAATCAGAATCTTTGAGCATAAAAAAAATTTGCTACAAAAAAGATGTTATGGGATATTCAGAACAAAAGAAAAAAAAACGAAAAAAAAAATAAATGAGAAAAAAATAAAAATAAAAATAAAAAATAAAAAAATAAAAACTGAAAAAGTTTTCAAAAAAAGAAAATTGAAACAAAAAAATAAAAAATTACTTTGAAAGAAAAAAAAAAAAAAAGTTAATAGCAATAAAAAAACAATATAAAAACATAAAAAATAATAAAAACTATAAATATAAAAAAAATAATAAAAATAATAAAAATAATAAAATTAATAAAAACTATAAAAATAATAAAAATAATAGTACAGCTAATCACACATAACATAAAAATAGTGTTTTTTTTATATTTATTCTCAAAATTCAGTTAATTAAATAATAATTATAATTATAATTATAATTATAATTATAATTATAATTATAATTATAACTCAATATTATAACAACATTATAATTATAACTCAATATTATAACAACATTATAATTATAATTGAATTTTTATTATTAATTAATTTAAATATTAATAATAATTATTATTAATTAGTTTAATTATTAATAATAATATTAATAATAATTTTATTATTTATTAATTTCATGATTAATAATTTTCATTTTTCGTTTTTTTTCAGATTAAAAAAAACTCACAGAAAATGAAAAAGACCAGCAAGAATTTTTGATGAAAGCAGCTTCAAAAAAACCTTTGTTGATTTTAGTGAAAAATCTAACAAAGATAATAAAATTTACTAATGACAACAACAACAACAACAACAACAACAACAACAACAAAAACAAAAACAAAAAACAACAACAATAAAAATAACAACAACAACAACAAAAATAACAACAAAAACAACAACAAAAATAACAACAAAAACAACAACAACAACAACAACAAAAACAAAAACAACAACCTCTTCCTCTTCCTTTTCCTCTTCCACTTCCTCCTCTTCCTCTTTCTTCTCCTCCTTCTCCTTCTTCTCTTTCTTCTACTTCTCATCATCATCATCTTCTTCTTCTTCTTCTCCTTCCATTCCACCAAATTCAGAATAAGCAGTTTAAAGACTTTTTTTTTTACTTCTCAGTATCACCATCGTCTTCCTCCTCCTCCTCTTCTTCCTCCTCTTCCTCCTCCTCCTCTTCTTCCTTCTCTTCCTCCTCCTCCTCTTCCTTCTCTTCTTCCTCCTCTTCTTCCTCCCCTTCTTCCTCCTCTTCCTCCTCCTCCTCTTCCTTCTCTTCTTCCTCTTCTTTTTCCTCTTCTTCCTCCTCCTTCTCTTTGTCCTTCTTTTCTTCTTCCTCTTCTTCCTCCTC
>OX387260.1:446149-456149 GCA_947562095.1 Branchellion lobata
CTTTCACCAATCTCCCCATTCTTCACCCAATTTTCACCCAATCTCCCCCATTCTTCACCCAATCTCCCCCATTCTTCACCAATTTTCACCCAATCTCCCCCATTCTTCACCCAATCTCCCCCATTCTTCACCCAATTTTCACCAATCTCCCCCATTCTTCACCCAATTTTCACCCAATCTCCCCCATTCTTCACCCAATTTTCACCCAATCTCCCCCATTCTTCACCCAATTTTCACCCAATCTCCCAATCTTCACCAAAACCCCCAAATTTCACCCAAAGCCCCAATTCTCCCCCAAAGCCACCCACCGGTCGTGGTCCCAGGTGTGGTTTTGAGTTGGACAGATGAACCACTCAAAGTGAGTTCCGTTCTCCATCAAGTTGTCAAACTCATTGCGACACATTGTTGGCTCTGGGTGGGAGATGGGTGTTTGTGGGTGGAATGGGTGTCTGTGGGTGGGATGGGTGTTTGTGGGTGGGATGGGTGTTTGTGGGTGGGATGGGTGTTTGTGGGTGGGATGGGCGTTTGTGGGTGGGATGGGTGTTTGTGGGTGGGATGGGTGTTTGTGGGTGGGATGGGTGTTTGTGGGTGGAATGGGCGTTTGTGGGTGGAATGGGTGTCTGTGGGTGGGATGGGTGTCTGTGGGTGGGATGGGTGTTTGTGGGTGGAATGGGTGTCTGTGGGTGGGATGGGTGTTTGTGGGTGGAATGGGTGTCTGTGGGTGGGATGGGTGTTTGTGGGTGGAATGGGTGTCTGTGGGTGGGATGGGTGTTTGTGGGTGGGATGGGGGGAAATGGGTGTTTGTGGGTGGAATGGGTGTTTGTGGGTGGAATGGGTGTTTGTGGGTGGAATGGGTGTTTGTGGGTGGAATGGGTGTTTGTGGGTGGGATGGAGGGAAATGGGTGTTTGTGGGTGGGATGGGTGAGATGGGTGTTTGTGGGGTGTGGAGGGGGGGGGGATGGGTGTTTGTGGGGTGTGGAGGGGGGGGGATGGGTGTTTGTGGGGTGTGGAAGGGGGGGGGTGTGTGAGTAGCAAACACCTGCTTTCACACCCATCCTTGAATCATTTCACTCCTCCAACTACCCAAACCTCCATTCACCCACCCAATTCACCATTCACTCATCAAACCCACCATTCAACCACTAAATCCACCATTTACCCACCCAACCCCCAAAACCCCCATTCACCCACCCAACCCCCAAACCCCCATTCACCCACCCTTGTTGCGGTGTCGGTGGTAGTAGGGAGTTCTGATGTACCAGGCATAGTTGTAGACATAACCGGCACTACCGTAGGTGTTCCATGTGTAGCCCGTGGTGCCACCCCATGGACGGGAATTTCTGTCATATAATATAATATAATATAATATAATATAATATAATATAATAAATTATATAATTTCTGTTGATAAAAAATATTTCTATAATATTGATTATAATCAAAAAACTGTACTACTACCATCACTGCTCCTATTAGCAATAGTAATAGTAATTATAATAATAATGACAATACTACTACTAATAATAATAAAAAAATAATAATAATAATAATAAGTTCAAAGAGGAAGGTTCCAGAACCTCACATTGATCCTCTGCCTGACTTTGGTGATGTGGACATTGGTGTTTTTCACCTTCGGTATCTTGGGAGGCTTTGGAACCCTCCTAAATATGCTCCTCCTCAAGGCGTCTGCTGCGGAGTTGGAGATGGAGCGATGTTGACTCATGGAATCTCATTTGTTTGAAAAGTTGAATTTAATTAGTAAACAAAGTATTGATAAAAGTATGTTGTTGATGGAGTATATTTTTAATTGTTATTGAATATTCAATTTAAGTGGAGATTAAACGACGACAGTTTATGTTAATGAAACCGTTCGAATGATCTAATATTTTTGATGGACACAATTCATCAACGTTATCCATGTTATTTATTTTCATAAATAAATTGAACTAACTTGTTGAAAGAAAATTTAAAAAAAGAATAAAGACGATAAAAATGGCAAGTCTCCCCATTTTCGTTCCAGGGTATAATTAATAGTTGTTGTTAAGCGATCAATTGCAGGAATGGGTCCAAAGGGACAAATTATTTTTTATTATTAAAATATTTATTTAGTTTATAATTCAAAAAAGTTTGTGCCGGTAAGTTAATTTTTTTATTTATTTGACAAAACTATAAAAAGAATATATATATATAGTCTGTCGTTTGCAGACCTGGGGTTAGTAAAGCAGGCTGTAAAGCGTAATGGCCGAGGTCCGAATCCATACTAAACTTAAGTTTGATTTTTTAAATAACGAATCGAATGAAAAACAGGAAAAAACTTTATTGAAATCTCCAAATCTAAAATAAAAGCTAAAATATTAAAATTAAAACCACATTGAATCAATGAAATCAATTCCCACCAATTCTCATCTTCTCGGCCATCTCTATTAATTTCTCGCTAGCAGACGGGGTTTTCGGTTTAAATTTGAAATCCGCCAAGTCACTGGGATACTCAATGGCGGAGTGTTGTGGTTTTTTGTTGAGATATGGCGTCCATGCTCCCTGAATGCTAGGTGTGTCTGTTCTCCAAGTCTTGATCAGTCGGTGCTCTGGAGTGCCCGAGATGGTTCGGAGGTGGTTGATCCACTGGCATATCTCCAAGGGTGCTTTGCCACTCAGTGAAAAAAACTTTTCATTCCCATTCACTGGATGGTTATAAATGGGATAATTTGGTGGTGGATAGGATGGGTGGGTGGTGGATAGGATGGGTGGGTGGTGGATAGGATGGGTGGGTGGTGGATAAGATGGGTGGGTGGTGGATAGGATGGGTGGGTGGTGGATAGGATGGGTGGGTGGTGGATAAGATGGGTGGATGGTGGATAGGATGGGTGGGTGGTGGATAAGATGGGTGGGTGGTGGATAGGATGGGTGGGTGGTGGATAAGATGGGTGGATGGTGGATAGGATGGGTGGGTGGTGGATAAGATGGGTGGGTGGTGGATAGGATGGGTGGGTGGTGGATAAGATGGGTGGGTGGTGGATAGGATGGGTGGGTGGTGGATAGGATGGGTGGGTGGTGAAGAATAAAAGTTGTGATGATAAATAGTGATGAGTGATGGGAAACCAACACAGATGATAAAGTTGAATAGACGATAACGGATAATAATAAAAAAACTAACATAGAAAATATAATAAAAAAATTGAATAAGATAAATAAAAAAATGAATTAACAAAATATAAATAAAAACAGAAGTGGAACTGACGGTAGTTGGCGACAACGCAGGGGGGTCTGAAGCGACGAGGTTTGAGGTAAATGGCCACACCGGGGTTGTTGTGTGTGAAGTCCAAGAGGTGGCGTTCTATAAAGTCTCTGTGGGGGTGTTGTGGGCATGTGGTAAGGTGGTGGTTGTACTTGCGAATAGGGGTGTTGAATATAGGTCAATTGGAAAAAAAAATTATTTCTTAATTCGCCAAACGTGTATGACCGTTACTTTTATTTACTTTATTTGAATTATTTTTATTAACTTTTTTAAAATTTTGTTTCGAAATGAAGTTGTAAAAGAAATGAATTTATGTAAATTAGAGAAAATAAAATAAAAATTGAAATTTTGAAAGTGATTTTGCCAAATTAAGTTTGAAATTAGTTCAAATTGAACCTTGTATGTCGACTGGAGCCATGGCTTTTGCAGAATTTAATAGTGAGTCTTTGCAGTTGACAAATATGTCTTCCTATCCCATTCTTCAGCACTGAATCAACAAATGCAAGTGGAATTGCTGAACCAGACATCTTGAAAAAACGTTCTCACAACCCTTACAAGGGTATATTCTTTTTGTTGCAAATTAAATTATCGCTCGAAAAGTAACCTCAACAAGTAAAAAAAAGTAATAAAATTTGAAAATTTCGTCTTTAAAGCCGTACTTTAAAGATGGAAAATCTAGTACTAAAAATTTTCAATGTTGTTCTAATTATTTATTTTAAAAAATTTCAAATAATAATTATTAGCAATCTTATTCATAGTTGCTTTTAAGTGTTCAAGGGATATTTAGTCAGCGTAATTCCGAGATTCCTCCGGTCATTGTTCGTTTAAGTAACTTTAAAGCAAGCGAAAAAAACATACGTTTGTGCATATTTGAGAAATAAAGATTCCAGTTTGACTACTTTTTCATCTGTCATGGCTCAACAGGCACACGACCAAAACTTTCTTTGGCAAGTTTTCCAATCGTAAGTATTTGAAAAATTTCGAATTTTAAAAAGATCAAGTTTAAGTAAAGAAACATTTTTTTAAAGAAACACATTTTTCGTAGCAGTTATTCGAACAAAATAAATATCCACTCGGCATCGTCTCTCTCACACTTGCTTCATACGTGACGAAACCAATTATGCTCTGTAGTCGTTAGTATTATAATAAGAATAAAAAATAAAAATATAAAAGCGAATTACGATACAAGATATCACATGGACCTTTTTAAATCTTTAGCTATTTCAGCTGATAAACTTCATAGGCGCCTCTGAGGCGACCTAGTTTACAAGCTGTGCGCTATACAAATTGTACATTCATTTGTCCATTACAAGACGGAATTAAATATTTAAAATAAATTCTACTGGATTATGTTCCTTCCAAAGTGTTTTTTTAAATATTAATTTATCCTTCACTACCTGCACAACCCCTCCAGAGTGGACAGGGATCGAAATGGTTCCATCACCTCAGCAGAACTGGGGCAGGCCCTTTCCAATGGTAACCTTTTACCACTTCCATTCTTCCTTCTTCTTTTTTCTTTTATCCATCCCTCCTTCCTCCTCCTCTCTTCTTGCCATTCATCATTTATTAGTTTTTTATGTTTTTTGTATGTTTACCATTTCCTGTTTCATCTGTATCATCTGTCATTGTATTCATTATTTTCCATTTTATTTTAAATTTAAATTTGTTTTTAAATAATTATTTTTATTTTAAACTTCCTCCAAAGGAACATGGACGCCTTTCAATCCTGAAACAGTCCGTCTGATGATTGGTTGGTGTGTCTATTCATTCATCCATCCCATTCATTCATCCTTCCATTCATTCATCCATCTGTTCATTCATCCTTCCATTCATTCATCCATCTTTTTATTCATTCATCCATCCTTCCATTCATTCATCCATCTGTTTATTCATTCATCCATCCCATTCATTCATCCATCCTTCCATTCATTCATCCATCCCATTCATTCATATTTTCATTTATCCATCCTATCCATTCATTCTTTCATTCATCTTTTCATTTATTTATTCATTCATTCATTCATCCATCTTATCCATTCATTCTTTCATTTATCCTTCCATTCATTCATTCATTCATCCATCTTATCCATTCATTCTTTCATTCATTCATCCATCCTATTCATTCATTCTTTCATCCTATTCATTCCTAACTTTCCATTTTCATCCCATTAACTACTCAAAATGCCCACAACTCCACCCACCCAACTGGGTTTCCAACACCCTCTCACAAATCAATACATCTCTGAAAAACCCTTAAAAACCCAAACCCTCTCTATAATCCCTTGCCCCCCTTACCCCCTTTACCCCCTTCCCCCCCTTACCCCCTTCCCCCCCTTACCCCCTTCCCCTCCTTACCCCCTTCCCCTCCTTACCCCCTTCCCCTCCTTACCCCCTTCCCCCCCTTACCCCCTTCCCCCCCTTACCCCCTTCCCCCCCTTACCCCCTTCCCCCCCTTACCCCCTTCCCCCCCTTACCCCCTTCCCCCCCTCACCCCCTTCCCCCCCTTACCCCCTTCCCCCCCTTACCCCCTTCCCCCCCTTACCCCCTTCCCCTCCTTACCCCCTTCCCCCCCTTACCCCCTTCCCCCCCTTACCCCCTTCCCCCCCTTACCCCCTTCCCCCCCTCACCCCCTTCCCCCCCTTACCCCCTTCCCCCCCTTACCCCCTTCCCCCCCTCACCCCCTTCCCCCCCTTACCCCCTTCCCCCCCTTACCCTCTTCCCCTCTTTACTTCCTTCCCTTCCCAAATATCCATGAGTAAAAACCCCCAAGATCTTTCCAAAAAATAACCCCAAACCCCCCTCTCCTAGAATATTCATGAGGAAAACCCTCAAACCCTCCCCCCCCCCCCCCTACCCCCTCCCCTCACCCACCAGGCATGTTTGACAGGAACAACAACGGCACAATAGACTTCCAAGAGTTTTCAGGGTTGTGGAAGTACGTGACGGACTGGCAGAACTGCTTCCGAGGCTTTGACTCTGACAACTCCGGCTCCATCGACGTGCAGGAACTCAAACAGGCCCTCGTGACGTTTGGTGGGTTGGGGAGGGGGGTTTGGTGGGTTGGGGGGGGGGGGTTGGTGGGTTGGGGGGGGGGTTTGGTGGGTTGGGGAGGGGGGTTTGGTGGGTTGGGGGGGTGGGGGTTTGGTGGGTTGGGGGGGGGGTCTGGTGGGTTGGGGAGGGGGGTTTGGTGGGTTGGGGGGGTGGGGGTTGGTGGGTTGGGGGGGGGGGGTTTGGGGGAGGTTTGGTGGGTTGGAGAAAAATTGTTTTAAATGAAGTTTGGTGGGTTGGTTTTGGGAGGTTATTTTCAGCCAATGCTGCTTGGTGCATTGGGAAGGAGGAGTTAAGGAACACAAAAACATACCCATCATTCAGCATCAGTCATCCACAACCACTAACCCTTTGTTCACCATTCACTCATTTCCCTCTCATCATTCACTTTCCCCCCCCACCAACCATTCACCCACCCATCCCCCCATTCAACCACTCATCCCCCATTCACCTACCCATCCCTCCATCCACCCATCTCACCATTCACCCACCCATCCCTTCATTCACCCACCCTCCCATTCACCCACCCATCCCCCCATTCACCCACTCATCCCCCCATTCACCCACTCATCCCCCCATTCATCCACCCATCCCCCCATTCATCCATCCAGGCTACAGGTTTTCCGACTCGTTTGTGGCCTTGTTGGTGAGAAAGTTTGACCGACAAGGGAGAGGAAGCATTGCCTTTGATGATTTCATCCAGTGCTGTGTGGTGCTGCAGGTGGGGGGGGGGGGAGGGGGGTGGTTGTTGTGGGTGGGGGTAGTGGAGGGTGGTACAGGTGGTGGAGGGGGTTGTTGAGGTTGGTGGTGATTGGTGTTGTTGGAGATGGTGGAAGATGTTGGTGGGGGTAGGGATGCGTGAGTGGAGGGTGATTGGAGGTTCATGGGGGTTTGAGAATGGTGATTTGGTGATGGCAAGAATAATGGCGGTGGTTGGAGGTTGGGGATGGTGGTTTGCTGATTGGTTATTATAATGGGTCAGGTCACCTCACTAGCTATTCATTCTCTATATTTTTTCCCCCCTTCCTCCCCCTCCCCCCCACAGACACTCACCTCCTCCTTCCGCACCCACGACACCGACATGGATGGCTGGATCACCATTTCCTACGAGCAGTTCCTCACCCTTGTCTTCTCACTCAAGGCCTGAACCTCTTTCCCTTCTCCCCCCTCCCCCCCATTCCACCCACCCTTTCAACCTTCCCTCTCCCCCTCCCCCCTTCATTCTACCCACCCTCTCAACCCCTCCCCCCCCCCATTCCACCCACCCTCTCAACCCCCATTTCTTATCCCCTCTTTCACCCCTCAACCCCCCCTCCACTTGACTCTTCAAGTCTGACTCCACCACCCCACCCCCCCCCCCCCCCCCCTTTATATAGCGCCTTCTTCCAAGGAATTCAAACTGGATAGCGTTCCAATGCATCATGTCTCATTCAAATTCCTTCATTTTATTTTTGTTGCTTCCTCTCGTTTCAGTTATTAACACTCTTTGTTCGCGTTTTTATTATTATTATTATTATTACTATTATTATTATTAGTATTATTAATATTATTATTATTATTATTACTATTATTATTATTATTATTATTATTATTATTATTATTATTATTTTTATTTTTATTACTCAAAACAACCTTTTCCTGATTCTGTACTATCAATATCTTCAGCGCCCATGATTCATTCACCATGCACTCTTTATTATTTATTTATATAACGCTAAATAATTTCATGATTTCATATATAATTTTTTTTCTTCTTTGTTGCCACCATCACCGTCGTATTTTGTCCTTTGAGGCTGCAATGACTTTTTTATATTGCCAAGTTGAGATTGATTTAAACGATAGAAATTAAAAATAAATGCACTTTTACCATTTTTGTTGTTTAATTATTTTATTTTTAATGTAATATAATTATAATTATTATTTATTTTTTTGTTATATTATTATTTTTATTATTATTTTTTATTCTCAGCTTTCGCATAATTTCACTTTTCAAATTATACGAATAATTTCACTTTTCATCGTTCTATTCATTCACCAAACGCTATAAAAATTTCAAAACATGTCCAGTAATTTGGTGGTTACAGTTTGAGTTGGTTGTGTGTGTGTGTGTGTGTGTGTGTGTGTGTGTGTGTGTGTGTGTGTGTGTGTGTGTGTGTGTGTGTGTGTGTGTGTGTGTGTGTGTGTGTGTGTGTGTGTGTGTGTGTGTGTGTGTGTGTGTGTGTGTGTGTGTGTGTGTGTGTGTGTGTGTGTGTGTGTGTGTGTGTGTGTGCGTTCAGAACTTTTTTAACTTTGGTAAATATCTTCGTCCACTCATGGTTCAAAAAAACCACGTGACAACTTTGCTCTTCCTTCGTCTTAATCCTATCTTATATCTATTATCATTTTCAGCTTAATCTTATCTATTATCATATTCAGCTTAATCTTATCTATTATCATATTCGCCTTAATCTTATCTATTATCATATTCATCTTAATCTTATCTATTATCATATTCAGCTTAATCTTATCTATTATCATATTCACCTTAATCTTATCTATTATCATATTCACCTTAATCTTATCTATTATCATATTCAGCTTAATCTTATCTATTATCATATTCACCTTAATCTTATCTATTATCATATTCACCTTAATCTTATCTATTATCATATTCACCTTAATCTTATCTATTATCATATTCACCTTAATCTTATCTGATCCGATCAATCATGCCCATATCTCATCCACTCTTACTAATCAAATCTCAAAAGATTTTTATAGCGCTGAGTTCAAATCTCCAAAAGCACCTAACTTAAATGATCTTTTCTAACAACTGAGAACCAAGCTTGGCCGGGAATCGAACCTCGAGCTTCCTGTTTGCCTGCCTACGTAGCTAACCACTGAGCCACAGCGGACAAAAGAACAATTAAGAAGCAAGACACTCGTTTATCATTTGTATTCTACGGAGCAGACTATTTATAAAAATTATTTCTGATCGAAAAAGTTTTAAAAGCGAACCTAAAAGATAAATCAAAATGATGATTCCCCGTTTGAAATACACACCTCCAAAAACTAAGCGCCAAACAAATGACGAAACTCGATGAATGAACGAACACAACGCTTCGATGATGCCATGAATGAACAAACTTAAATTTTCAATGACGTCACGAATGAACAAACATGACGTTTCAATGACGTCATTTACGAATCAATGTTTAATAACTGATTGACGTGATTGAATTATGACTTAACTGACTTGACTAACAGAAGGGTAATTAGGCGACCTGGATGAATTCAGCTTAATTGGAGGTGATTGAATAATAAGTTGGTAGACGTGATTATATAGCGCTGAACAAGGATGATTAACAAACATTGGCTCCCAAGAAAGCTGAACATGAAAGTGTTGAGTGGTGGTGGTGGTGGCGGTGGTGGTGGTTGTGGTGGTGGCGGTGGCGGTGGTTGTGGTGGTGGCGGTGGTGGTTGTTGTTGTGGTGGCGGTGGCGGTGGTTGTTGTGGTGGCGGTGGCGGTGGTTGTTGTGGTGGCGGTGGCGGTGGTTGTTGTGGTGGTGGCGGTGGTGGTTGTTGTGGTGGTGGCGGTGGTGGTTGTTGTGGTGGTGGCGGTGGTGGTTTTTGTGGTGGTGGTTGTTGTTGTGGTGGTTGTAAGGATGGTTGTTGTAATGGTTGTGATGATTGTTGTGGTGGTTGTGATGGTGATTGGGATGATGGTTGTGGCGG
>OX387260.1:468649-493649 GCA_947562095.1 Branchellion lobata
AAAAATCACCCTCAACCACCAAAAAATCACCAAAGCAAACCACCCAAACCTCAAGAAGCGACAATAACGATAAAATTAACGGAGCCAAAAGTAACGGTGTCAGAAGCCACACAACCAGGGCAAGCGTTACAAGGAGTAACGATCCAAAGTTAACGAAGAGTAAGGGTGTTGTTGCCATGGATAACTCGACATCATCATCAACACCACCATCCTCTTCTTCCTCCTCTTCATCACCACCCACTACAACCACAGCCGCCATCACTACCAAAGCCACTACAACCACAGCCACCATCACTACCAAAGCCACTACAACCACAGCCACCATCACTACCAAAGCCACTACAACCACAGCCACCATCACTACCAAAGCCACTACAACCACAGCCACCACAACTTCAAAAGCCACCACCAAAAGCACCAAAGACACCACCATCACCACTAAAGCCGTTAAAGCAGATCTCATTGATGTTATTTCCGTCAACAGTGGGTGCTGCATGAATGCACGCATGCATGAATGGGTGGATGAATGCACGCATGCATGAATGGGTGGATGAATGCACGCATGCATGAATGGGTGGATGAATGCACGCATGAATGAATGGTTGCATGCATTGATGAATGAATGAATGAACGATGCATTAATCTCATCAACCACACCCTTCTTTTCTTCTCCCCATTCTCCATCTTTTGTTTTCTTCTTCCTCCACCCCCATCCCTTGATCTTTCACTCCGTTCCACCCCACTCTTCCACTCCCCCAATCATCATTCCACCCCCCTCCTTCTCAATCCTTTCCCCCCACTCCTCCACCCCCATCTTTCTCAATCTTCTCTCCCCACTCCTCCAACCCCCCCTCCCCCCCAGACTTGCGCAACAGAGCAGCCAGGGCGGAGGTGCGGAGGAATGGTCTCTCTTCCATCTCCACCCTCCCCTCCACCAAGAAGCCTTGAGGAACCCTCTGGTGCTCTGACTAATCAATCAATCGCTAATTGTTCTAATTAATTGGCCAATTAACACCTTAATTGGCCACTTCACACCTTAATTGGCCACTTCACACCTTAATTGGCCACTTCACACCTTAATTGGCCACTTCACACCTTAATTGGCCACTTCACACCTTACCTCACCATCTCACCATTTCACCATCTCACCATTTCACCATCTCACCATCTCACCATCTCACCATTTCACCATTTCATGCCAAGAAGAATACTCATGTTTATAAGTTTTATATTATTATTATTAGTATTATTATTATTATTATTATTATTATTATACTTGCCACTAATTACATCTACGCTGCTGATTCCACTCATGTATCTGTCACTATGTTTCATCCTCACCATCATCATCATCATCATCATCACCATCATCATCATCATCATCACCATCATCATCATCATCATCTTCATCATCATCATCATCATCATCATCATCATCATCATCATCATCATAAAAACTTATTTTTATTTATTTTTCTTTTTCAACAATTTTTTTTTTTTTTTTCAATATTCTCCTTTGTTTTTTTTTCTCATTTTTTTCACAGTTTTTATCCCGTTCGTAGTTTCAGCCTCTGTTTTCCTCACGTAACCACCTTTGCATCCTTCTTGCAACTTTTTCTTTTTTTTTTCATTTTTTATTTATATTTTTTCTTTTTTTTTTCATTTTTTCCTTTTTTTAATTTTTTTTTTTTATTCTCTTATTTTTTTATTTTTTTCATTTTTTTTTCTTTTTTTCATTTTTCATTTTTTTTATTTATTTTTTTTTCTTTTTTTTCTTTTTTTATTTTTTTATTTTTTTCATTTTTCTAATACTTTTTCTTTTACTTTATTACAATTTTTTTTTTTTTTTAAATAATTTTTTTTCTTTTTCTTCATCGCTTTTGTTTTCCACAGTTTCCCCGCTTTTTTCCTTTTTTAATTTTTCTCAAAAAGTTTTTTGTTTTTGTTGTTTTTCCATCTTCCACCCCTCCCTCTATTTCCTCCTCCTTCTCCACCCCCCTCTCTTCCTCTCACCATCTTTTTTCTCCTCCACTTCTTCCTCATTCTATCCATCCCTCCATCCATCCATCAATCCATCCATCCATCCATCCATTCTTCCTTCCATCCATCCATCCATCTCTCCATCCATCCATCCATCCATTCATTAATCCATCCATCCATCCATCCATCCATCCATCTCTCCATCCATCCATCCATCCATTCATTAATCCATCCATCCATCCATCCGTTCATCCATCCATCAATTCTTCCATCCATCAATTCTTCCATCCATTCATCCATCCATGCATCCTCCCTTCCATGCATGCATGCATCCTCCCTTCCATGCATTCATGCATCCTCCCTTCCATGCATGCATGAATTTCTTCTTCTTCCGTTTGGCTTGTAGGTAGATTGTTCCCTCCATGGCCTTTGAAGGTCGTTTCAAGCTGCATCAGCTCCTGTATTCCCTGCCTTCTTCGTTCGCCCTTGTGTGCTGTTTGTCCCTTGTCGGAATATTTATTACAACTCAAAATTATTCTAAATTAATTATAATTATAATTTTAAATATGTTAAATAATTATTATGATTATAATTTTAAATATATTAAATAATTATAATTATAATTTTAAATATATTAAATAATTATTATAATTATAATTTTAAAAATATATCAAATAATAATTATAATCATAATTTTAAAAATATATCAAATAATAATTATTATAATTTTAAAAATATATTATGTTAATATTATAATTTCAAAAATATATTGAATAATAATAATTATTATTATTTTGAAAAATATATATTAAAATGATAATTAAAAAAATATTAAATTATAATTATAATTTAAAATATATTAAATAATTATAATTATAATTATAATTATAATTATAATATTTAAGTGTATTTAAATTAAATTTTAAATGTAATAATTAATATTTTTAAAATTTCATAATTAAAAAAAATTTTTTTACGTTTTTTAATTAAAAATAATTTTTCACTTTTCATAAATAATTTTTTTTTTAATTTTATAATTAAATGTGTTTTTAAGTTTAATAATTAAATATATAAATATATAAATTTATAAATATATATAAAATATAAAATATAAATAAATATAAATGAATAATTAAAGTTCGCCTTCCAAGTTCCACCACGTCTCAACTCCTCACACTCACCTCCTCGCATAGGCTCTGCTATCTGGTAACTCTTGGCGTCCTGTGTCCTCATGTTTGTATCTTTGTATGTTTGTATTTTTGTGGATTTGTATGTTTGTATGTTTGTGGTTTTGTATTTTTGTATGTTTGTATTTTTGTGGTTTGTATGTTTGTATTTTCTTATTTTTGTATGTTTGTATGCTTGTATTTTTGTATTTTTGTATGCTTGTATGTTTTTATTTTTGTATGTTTGTATGTTTGTCTTTTTGTGGTTTTGTTTTTGTGTTCTTGTTTATGTATTTGTGTTATTTTTGTTTTTGTTTTTGTATGTTGTTTTCTTATCACTTAAACCTTATTTATGTTTTTTTGTTCTTCCGTTCATAATATGTTTTTATGCAATTTTTATCACATTTTGTATTCTTTCTGTTCATTTCAATATTTCCAATTGTCCTTCTCTTTGTATTTCTTTGTATGTTTCCTTTTCCTTCTCTTTGTATTTCTTTGTATGTTTCCAATTGTCCTTCTCTTTGTATTTCTTTGTATTTCTTTGTATTTCTTTGTATTTCTCCCTTTTGCTTTTATTTGTATTGTTTTTACAACGACTTTTAATTTCAAAACATTTTTTACTTTATACAATGTTTTTATTGTTGTTATTGTTATTCTTATTATTATTATTATTATTATTATTATTATTATTATTATTATTATTATTATTATTATTATTATTATTATTATTATTATTATTATTATTATTATTATTATTATTATTATTATCATTATTATTATTGTTATTGTTGTTATTGTTGTTGTTACATCATAGCTCTTCTCAAGCGTCACAGACTAATGAGGTATTGTTCGCTAAAAAATTGTCACCACTAAAAATTGTTCAAAATTCAACTTTCACAACTGATAATAATAATAATAATAATAATAATAATAATAATAATAATAATAATAATAATAATAATAATAATAATAATTATAATAACAATAATAATAATAATAATAATAATAATAATAATAATAATAATAATAATAATAAAAATAATAATAATAATAATGATATATAAAAAAAAAATAATAATAATAGTAAATAATAGTAATAATATTATTTACATTATTATTTATCTTTAACTTTTAACAAGTGCAACCTTAAAAATGCTCATTCAACGTTTGAGAGTGAATGGCGTTTTGATGTGTTTATTCGGATAAGTTCAATCAGGTGTCATCATTATGTGACATAGTTATGACACTCCATAATATAATATGTCATAATTATGTGACATAATTATGACACCCCCTAATATAATATGTTATAATTATGTGACATAATTATGACACTCCATAATATAATATGTTATAATTATGTGACATAATTATGACACTCCATAATATAATATGTTTAATTATAATTATGTGACATAATTATGACACCTCATAATATAATATGTCATAATTATGTGACATAATTATGACACCCCATAATATAATATGTTTAATTATAATTATGTGACATAATTATGACACCTCATAATATAATATGTTATAATTATGTGACATAATTATGACACCTCATAATATAATATGTTATAATTATGACACCTCATAATATAATATGTTTAATTATAATTATGTGACATAATTATGACACCCCATGAGTGTTTGCTGGCGAGTTGGCAACAGGGTGATTAAACTTCCAATGCTTCCTTTGATCACCCGGTCGTTTCTTAATTGGATGCTCAATTAGGCTTTAATGGGCGTCCAATTAAAGGTACCACAACCAATTAGGATTCAATGGGCGTCCAATTAAAGGTACTACAACCAATTAGGCTTTAATGGGCGTCCAATTAAAGGTACTACAACCAATTAGGATTCAATGGGCGTCCAATTAAAGGTACTACAACCAATTAGGATTCAATGGGCGTCCAATTAAAGGTACTACAACCAATTAGGATTCAATGGGCGTCCAATTAAAGGTACTACAACCAATTAGAATACTCTGGAGTATTAATACTACGACAGTGGTACCCAGCCCAGAGATTTTTTGAGGTGAGAATTCTATCACCGCCATCCCCACACCCCCATCTTTTCACCTCATCCTTCATCCCATCCTTCATCCCATCCTTCACCCCCCATCCCTCATTCCATCACTCACCAGCCTCACAACACCTCATCACTCACCAGCCTCACAACACCTCATCACTCACCAGCCTCACAACACCTCATCACTCACCAGCCTCGCAACACCCCATCACTCACCAGCCTCACAACACCTCATCACTCACCAGCCTCACAACACCTCATCACTCACCAGCCTCACAACACCCCATCACTCACCAGCCTCACAACACCTCTTCACTCGTCACCCTCACAACACCTCATCACTCACCAGCCTCACAACACCTCATCACTCACCAGCCTCACAACACTTCATCACTCACCAGCCTCACAACACCTCATCACTCACCAGCCTCACAACACCTCATCACTCACCAGCCTCACAACACCCCATCACTCACCAGCCTCACAACACCCCATCACTCACCAGCCTCACAACACCTCATCACTCACCAGCCTCACAACACCCCATCACTCACCAGCCTCACAACACCTCATCACTCACCAGCCTTACAACACCTCATCACTCACCAGTCTCGCAACACCCCATCACTCACCAGCCTCACAACACCTCATCACTCACCAGCCTTACAACACCCCATTACTCACCAGCCTCACAACACCTCATCACTCACCAGCCTTACAACACCTCATCACTCACCAGCCTTACAACACCCCATTACGGTACACCCATCACCAAATGTAACCTTACAAGGACCACAGCAGCAACACGGCTGCTGGCAACAAGGAAAACAACAGCACTCGTCCTCTTCCTCCTCCTCCTTCTCCTCCTTCTCCTCCTCCTCCGAGGGACATTGACAAGGCAGACACTCCATACACATGCAAAGCTCTTTTCTTGTTTCCTCGAGAGGAAGGCCCAGATTCGCCTCGCACATTCCCTCCCCGAAGACGGCGAACTTGTGGTCGAGCTTCAAGAAACCAAAGTAGTTTCTCATGTCCTTGCCGTAGCTCCTGGTCGAGAAGACGCATGGAGGGTATTCAGGTCTCCAGGGGTCAGCCAAGTCCGCAGGGGGCTTGCCTCTGACCAACAGTGTCGCTGGACAGCAAGTTTCGTACTGGCAAAAATTTTGGTTGACATTTCTGCCCTTCGAAACCTTCGGGATCAGGCTTTGTGTGAGTTCCTGGGTGGTGGTTGAAGAGCAGTTCTGGGTTAGTCCTTCAGAGGGGGCTGCAGAAGGGCCTCTAGAGCGAGTCCTGGAGCGGGTTCTGGAAGAAATTCCGGTATTGAATGACGTTTGCATGTTACCCTTGGGTGAATACTTAAGGTTGCTGTGGAAAGAATCCTGGTTTTGAGAGGTTGGCAGGGTGCTTTCTGGAAACAAATTCCGCCTTACACTTTTGTACGCTTTGTCGCTCATGGTTTTTGTGGTGGTGGTGGTGGTGGTGGTGGTGGAAGAGGACAAGCTGTCACCGGTACTGTTACCAGATTTATTGCTGAAAACTTTGCTTCGCTCAGTGGGAGTTTCAGATTTGGTGAAAGTGTTGTTGTTGGTGTTGCAACGGATGTTGAAAGAGCTGTTCTTGAGGTTGCTGACTGTGTTTTTTCCAAAATTCATGTTGTAGTTGAAATTGCTTTTCTTGTTGCCGGAGAAGGGGTGAATGAGGCTGACGTTGCTGGTGTTGTTGTTGTTGTTGTTGCTGTTGTTGTTGTTGTTGTTGCTGTTGTTGTTGCGGTTGCGGTTGTTGATGTTGCTATTGTTGACATTGTTGCTGTTGTTGTTGTTGTTGCGGTTGTTGACGTTGTTGTTGTTGTTGTTGCGGTTGTTGACGTTGCTGGTGATGTTGTTGGAATTTTTGAAGTTGTTGTTAATGTGGTAGTTGCTGGAGTTGTTGCCATTATTGTTGTTTGAGTTGTTGTTAGAACTGCTAAGACTGTTGTTGCTGAAGCCGTTGTTATAGTTATTTTGGTTGTTGCAGTTGTTGTTGCAGAGGTTGTTGCAAGGGTTGTTGCAGTTGTTGTTGCAGTTGTTGTTGCAGTCGTTGTTGCAGTCGTTGCAGTTGTTGTTGCAGTTGTTGTTGCAGAGGTTGTTGCAGGGGTTGTTGCAGTTGTTGTTGCAGTTGTTGTTGCAGTCGTTGTTGCAGTCGTTGCAGTTGTTGTTGCAGTTGTTGTTGCAGTGGTTGTTGCAGTTGTTGTTGCAGTTGTTGTTGCAGTGGTTGTTGCAGTTGTTGTTGCAGTTGTTGTTGCAGTGGTTGTTGCAGTGTTGAGTGTTGCAAGAAGAATCCCCGTGATATTTTTTGTCTCCAGTGTTGAAAACGGCGTTGCTTTGCGTTCCACCGGGCTTGTTGCGGGAAGGACTTGTGTGTTGGTTGCCATAGTTACTGTAGTGTTGCTTGTTGTAGTCATTGTTGTCACCATAGTTACCGTAATATTGGCCGTTGCTGTAGTGGTTGCCAAGGTGTTGGTTGTTGTGTGGCTGGTGGCTTGCTGGCTTGAAGGCGGCGTTGATGGCACGAGGGTTGTCGTAGTTGAAGCTGGCGTTTCTTGATCCATGTTGGGTGCTCTTCACACTTCCGCTAGCCACGTGACTGCATCGTATGGCAGCCTTGCTGGTCTGATAAGCTGTTTCCTTGCTCTTCAGCGTGTCGGCCTTGTCCCCCCCAGCTTCTCTGTTGCCCCCACCAGAAACCACGCCCCTTTGGGAACCCCCATTAACCACCACGCCCCTTTGGGAGCCCCCATTAACCACCACGCCCTTTTGGGCGCCCCCATTAACTACCACGCCCCTTTGGGAGCCTCCACCAGTGGTGCCACCACTCCTGTTACTGCCACTGGCGGTTCCAGCACTCCTGTTAGTGGCGTCGAATGTTCCACCACTGTTTGCACTCCTGTTGGAGGTATTCTCTCCTCTCCCACTAACACTCATCTTCTGGCCACCACCACCTCCTCCACCACTCTTAACACCGTCTTTGGTGCTGGAATAAGGTGAGCTCTGGCCCTCTTTGCTCTTGTAATTCTGCGGTGAGTCTTCTTCACGCTGGTCTGTGTTTCCATCCTCCTCCCCGTTGAGAAGGGCATGTAAGTCGGGATACGATCCTTCTTTCGGAGGCCACAGGACGTCGGGAAACACTCGGTCAAGCTGGATAATGGGCGTGTCTTTCAACCTCTTCATGGGCACGTTGCGCATGCGCAAGGGCACGTAACGTTGCACTGGAAAATTCATTTTCATCTCGATGGGCACCGCCATCAGGTACGTCCGAACTGGATCGTCCTTCACCTCCACGCACCTGTAACACTCCTTCATCTTTCCGTGTGTGTGTGTGTGTGTGTGTGTGTGTGTGTGTGTGTGTGTGTGTGTGTGTGTGTGTGTGTGTGTGTGTGTGTGTGTGTGTGTGTGTGTGTGTGTGTGTGTGTGTGTGTGGGTGCGTGTGTGTGTATGTGTGTGTGCGTGTGTTTGTGTCTAGTTGTGTTTGTTTGTGTGGTTGTTTGTGTGGTTGTTTATGTGGTTGTTTGCGTGGTTGTCCGTGTGGTTTCTTGTGCTTGTCGAAAACTTATGATCCCTTTTGTCACTTCAACTATTTTGTTTTTTTCGGTTTTTCTCGTCAAGAATGGCGTTTTTTTTTTCAAGAATTACTTCTGTATGTTGTCTTTTTGTTTTTTTTTCTTTTGCGTTGCTTTTTTGTTTGGTCAGGATGTTGTTTGTTTTTAAAACTTCTCAAAAGTTTATCGTGTTCATGACGTCACAGCGATTAATTTTTAAATTCAAAAAATTAATAAATAAATAAATAAATAAATAAATAAATAAATAAATAAGTTTTATAATTTTTCGAAATTCAACAACGGTCATCATTTCCCTTTTTTTTTTATTATAAATTTTAATTAATTGATTATTAACTCATTATAATTTAATTTAATTTAATTTAATTAATAATAATAATTAATAATAATTAATGAATAATTAATAATAACCAATAATTATAATTATAATTAGAATAATAATTATAATTATAATTATTCACTGACACTTCGGACCAGTTTGCTTTTTTTTTATTGAAAAATCCAAAACAAATCATGAAAAAAGGAGGAAGAGCTGGTAGGAAAATGAGGTCGAAGTAGGAGAAAGAAGACGAAACAACAAAAAGAGAAGAAAAAAAAAGAAAAACGAAAAAGCCGCTGAAAAGTTTGTGGGAAAAAAATTGTAAAAAAAAATGAATATTGTATAAAAAAAAGAATGTTTAAAAATTAAATGAAAAAAATAATAAAAATAATAAAAAACAAGCAAAATTAATAAGCAAAACTCAAGCAAAACTCAAGCAAAACTCAAGCAAAAAAGTCAAAAAAAGTCATTGCAAAATTGAAAAAAGTGTAGAAAAAAAAAGAAAAAAATTTGAGTGTAGGAGATCAGGCGAAGCAGGGAGCCCTGGGGAATGGGGGAGGGTCAGGACGTTCGGCTTCGTCTTCTCTTCGTTTGTGGTGGCAGTCCCTGCAGACGGCGGGGGTGATGGTGATTTTCATGGGGGCGCAGAGGGGGGGAGGACATGGACAAAGGATGGTGCAAGGACACTCAGGACACGTGGGTCCCAAAAGCAGGTCATCGCACTTATCTAGGTCAGACTGAGGCTGTCTTGAAGAAGTTCTGTTTGGTCCACCACTCGCTTCTGAGTTTCTCAAGATTTCGTTGTTGTCTTTGTTGTTGTCGTCGTCGCAACCATCACAGCCACAACAACTATCACAACCGCAAGAGCCACAGCAACCACAGCCACAACAACCACAGCCACAACATCCACAGCCACAACATCCACAGCCACCACCACACTTGCAACATTTTTTGCAACAACCACATTTACAACATCGACAACAACAACCACACTTGCAACACTTACAACATGGATTACAACATTTACAACATGGATTACAACACTTACAACATGGATTACAACACTTACAACATGGATTACAACACTTACAACATGGGTTACAACACTTACAACACGGGTTACAACATTTACAACACGGATTACAACATTTACAACACGGATTACAACATTTACAACACGGGTTACAACATTTACAGCACGGATTGCAACAATCAGGACAAAAGTCCTGATCTTTGCTTTTCCTGTTCGATTCATCAAAGGTGGTATCACGTGGATTACTTTGTGTTGTCTCACGTGGATTAGATTGTGTTGTTTCACGTGGATTAGATTGTGTTGTCTCACGTGGATTAGATTTTGTTGTCTCACGTGGATTAGATTGTGTTGTCTCACGTGGATTAGATTTTGTTGTCTCACGTGGATTAGATTGTGTTGTCTCACGTGGATTAGATTTTGTTGTCTCACGTGGATTAGATTGTGTTGTCTCACGTGGATTAGATTGTGTTGTTGCACGTGGATTAGTTTGTGTGGTTGCACGTAAGGCACAAGAGGAGGATGGCTGGCAGCACTGGTCGCTTGACTCCGAGTCTTGGAGTTTGTCTCTATTTGCTTTGTTTCTTTTGCAATCGCAGCAACCACAACAGCCACAACAGCCACAACCACATCCACAACAGCCACAGCCACATCCACAACAGCCACAGCCACAACAGCCACAGGGCCTACCATTGCAGCCGCAACATTTACCGCCACAACACTTCCCACCACAACACTTCCCGCCACAACATCCACATCTGCAACCACAGCCACCACAACCACAGCCTCCACAACCACAGCCTCCACAACCACAGCCACCACACCCACAACCACCACAACCGCAACCACCACACCCACAGCCACCACAACCGCAGCCACCACAGCCACAACAGCCACAAATACAAGGACCAGCATCCATGAAGGGGGAACAACACGATGAGGAGCAATAGGGACTTTTGCCGCTTTTGAGACAACAGTCGCAGGCCGTGTAGGGACAGGGGTAAATGATGTTCAGAGTCTTGTTGCCTTCATCAACGCTGCTATCCTTCCCCCCTTCGTAACCCCCTCCTTCTCCCGTCACCCCCTGGCTTATCATCTCGTTGCTTCTAGTCCTCATGTCGCTTTCTCGATCTTCTTCCAACCGATCTCTTTCAAACCGAACTTTATCGGTTTTTCAATTCAAACCTTTCAAAATCGGTTTAGTTTCTGATGGCTTTCGATTTTTCCTTTTCGATTTTAGATTCTCTTTTGGTTCAGTTTCCGGTTTTTTGGTTCAGTTTTCGGTTTTTTGGTTCAGTTTTCGGTTTTTTGGTTCAGTTTTCGGTTTTTTGTTTCAGTTTTCGATTTCTTAACGAGTTTTCGATGTTATTTGTCCAAAATTCAATTATTTAAAGCTGTTTTTTTGTTTTTTTTTATAAAGTTTCTATTCTTTTTCTTTTTAGTTTTTGTTTTTCACCTCTCAAATTGTTTTTTTTCGTGAAAAGTTGTTTTTTTGAGTTCGTTTTTTTGAATTTTTTTCCAACTTAAGAGATTAATTTTTTGTTTTTTCCGCAAATGCAATTTTGCATTTTCGTTTACGTCATCATCCCGAAATCAAAAAACCAAAGATCATAAATGGTAGTTTGAAAATAAAAATAATTTTTTTCATGACGAAAATAGCGGAACGATGTCACGAAAAACAAAAACAACGTATTGATGAAAAAAACATTTCGGGAGAAAAATCGCTTAAAGTAACAACCGGAACTAAAGAGAGCAAAACAAGATTATTTTTTTATTAAAAACTTCGCTTTAAGTTGAGCAAAAAAAAAAAACGAAATAGCATCTATTCAAACACACATCCAGGCACACATCCAGGCACACATCCAGGCACGCATCCAGGCACACATCCAGACACACATCCAGGAACGCATCCAGGCACACATCCAGGCACACATCCAGGCATCTATCTAGGCACACATACAACCACACATACAAGCACACATAAAAGCACACATACAAACACAAATACAACCACACATACAAACACACATACAACCAAACATCCAGCTTCCCAATGGATGGTGGAATCACTCCAATGATTGAAGCTTTAAAAAGTAACAATAACAACAACAACAACAACAACAAAAACAACAACAACAAAAACAACAACAACACCAACAACAACAGCAGCATCATTTGCAGCTCCACCAACAAAGATGAAAGCGACGAGGTCGATTGTAATAAACTCAGCAACAAGGACACCAACATAAGCAACAACATAAGCAACAAAGACACCAACATAAGCAACAACAGAAGCAACAACATAAGCAACAACCTAAGCAACAACATAAGCAACAACATAAGCAACAACATAAGCAACAACATAAGCAACAACATAAGCAACAACACCAGCAACAATGAAAGATGTCAGTGTTGTTTGGTGGGTCCAGGAAGGTGCACTCAGCGTTGGAGTGAAAGTGGTTATCCCAGGGGTCCTTGCTGTCTTCCCACCTATGACGCCATCATCAACCCCTGCTGTTTGTGTTGCCATGGTATCACCCTACCCCTCAACCCCCCTCGCTGCCCACCCCCACCCCCCCCGGAAGTGCTAGAAGCCCTCGCACCCCCCCCTGAGCTGGAAGAGGTCAAGCCAGCTCCCACCCTCATCTACCCCTACTTTTACTGCTGTCCCTACCCCTGTTCTCTTTGCTCTTCTTGTAACTTAGTCAACTACTGCCATCCCCATGACAGTGAGGTTGCCAAGGTGACCAGTGAACCTCCTTCCTGCTGCTTGCAGGCCGAGGGAGCGCCTGGTCTGCCTGTGACACCCCTACCATTTGACCTACCTTTTGGTCGCTACATCAGGCCCCAGGTCTTTTTCACGGACGAGCAGTGCCTGGTGAGAAAGAGGATCATCAGAAGCTTCTATGAGTCAGCTCCTCCTCTCACGCCCAAGCAAAAGGTGAAAGAAAAAGTCAAAAACTCCATTAAATCAGTCGTCTCTGCCGTTTCAAGGGCCAGCAACGCTAGCGTCAATAACAACACTTTGGCTTATGGGGATAATGGGGGTGATGGGGGTGATGGGGGTGATGATGGGTGGAAGGGGGGTGATGATGGGGGTGATGGGAGTGATGATGGGTGGAAGGGGGGTGATGATGGGGGTGATGGGAGTGATGATGGGTGGAAGGGGGGTGATGATGGGGGTGATGGGAGTGATGATGGGTGGAAGGGGAGTGATGGGGGTGATGGGGGAGATGATGGGGGGAATGGGGGTGACGGGGGGGATGGGGGGAATGGGTGCGTTGGTGATGATGATGATGAGGATAATTGTGGAGAAGACGCGAATGACGGTGATGATGTTTGTGATAGTAATGATGACGTTGATAACTGTGGTGATGACGATGGTGGTGATGATGATGATGATGATGATGATGATGATGGTGGTGATGATGATGATGATGATGATGATGATGATGATGATGGTGGTGATGATGGTGGTGATGATGGTGGTGTTGAGAGCAATGATGATAACAATAACAACGGTGACAACGATAACGAAAGCAACAACAACAAAAACAACAATGAAAACGACAACAAAGACAGCAACGACAAAAAAAACAGCCACAACAACTGCAGCAGCCACAACAACCACGCCGAAGAGGCCACATTCGGTGGCAACAACCACTCCAGCTACAACGCTCCCTGTTTCTTGTACAACCACTGCCAGTCTTCTAAGAACCACGAAAAAGGAGACCACGTGATTTCCGGAAATAATTTAGCTTCCTACTTCAAGGCCGGAAACGCCCAGCTACAACAGCAGCAACTGCTGAAACAGCAGCGACAGCAACTGATGGAGCAACAGCTGAAAAAGCAGCAAGAGGCGCAAGAGACGCAGCAGATTGAGAGACAACACGGAGCAGATGTCATTCGTCTGCAAAACTTTGAGCAACAACAACAACGTGAGCAACAGCAGCAGCTGGAACAGCAGCAGCAGCAGCAGCAACAGCTGGAACAGCAGCAACAGCAGTTTGAACAAGAACAACAGCTGGAACAGCAGCTGTGCAAGCCCTGTCAAGTACCTTGTAATTTTGTGGAGTGTTCGCAAAGCCCTCCGGAATTTCCTGAGTCGGATCTGAGCTACCGCCACTGTCTCCATCAACATTACTTGCGCCCTGTGCAACTGCAACAACAACAACAACAACAACAACAACAACAACAACAACTTCAACAACAACAACAACAACAACAACTTCAACAACAACAACAATTTCAACAACAACAACAACATTTTCAACAACAACAACAAAAAATCCAACAAAATTCCCAAAAACAACTCAACTCGAAATTCAACCAAAACACTTCTTGTTCTGATAAGAATACAGTATTGAGACAACAACAACAACAACAACAACAACAACAACAACAACAACAACAACAACAACAGAAACAACAACAGCAACAACAACAACAGCAACAAAAACAACAACAACAACAAAAACAACAGCAACAACAACAACAACAACAGGAACAACAACAACAACAACAACAGGAACAACAGGAACAACAACAACAACAGCAACAACAACAACAACAACAGCAACAACAACAACAACGTTATATGTTACTCAACAAAGCTATTTCATCAAAAAATAACAAGAATGTTGTTTTGGTTGACAACATTGACTACAACATTCCCACGCAACATTTGAAACCAGTTCTCGAAACAAAACAACAACAACTGAGGCAACAACAAAAACTACAACAAAAACAACAACAAAAACAACACCAGAAACAAAATCAAAAACAAAAACTCAGTGTGTTCACTACATGCAGCATCAATACTCCACAACAACAACAACAAACAAACCAACAACGACAACAACTCAACCAACAACAACAAAACCAACAAAAACAAGCAACACCAATCAACAAAAACATCAACAACCCCAACATCAACAACAACTACCGCAACTCCGCCAACATTTCAAGTGGACCTCTCAACAACTTTGACCAGACCAACAATCACCATGACAACCACTCTAACAACCACCATATCAACCAGTCTAACAGCCACTATAGCAACCAACCAAACAGCTATCAGAGCAACCAACCAAACAGCTATCAGAGCAGCCAACCAAACAGTTATCGTAGCAATCAACCAAACAGCTATCAGAGCAACCAACCAAACAGCTATCAGAGCAACCAACCAAACAGCTATCGTAGCAACCAACCAAACAGCCACCACAGCAGCCACCCCAACAGCCACCACAGCACCCACCCCAACAGCCACCACAGCAGTCACCCCAACAGCCACCACAGCAGCCACCACACCAACCAGCACAGCAGCCACCACAGCACTCACCCCAGCAGCCACCACACCAACCAGCCCAGCGCCTACTCCAACGCTGAGCAGGCTGCTTCTGACGTCGAAGTTTCACCTTCCCAGTCTCAGCCCAGCCTTAAAGAAACCAAATCTGATGGCCCACAGAGCAACTGTCTGACAATGCCAGGGGACCAGTACAACCACCTTCCTCCTCAGTACTCCAGAGAGGCTAACATGGACATGTGCTGCCCCTGCACCACCTTTTTCCCCGTCATTACCAACCAGGTTAGTCTTCTTCTTCTTCTTCTTCTTCGTCTTCTTCTTCTTCTTCTTCTTCTTCTTCTTCTTCTTCTTCTTCTTCTTCTTCTTCTTCTTCTTCTTCTTCTTCTTCTTTTTCTTCTTCTTCTTCTTCTTCGTCTTCTTCTTCTTCTTCTTCTTCTTCTTCTTCTTCTTCTTTTTTTTTCCCTTTTCCTCCTTCTTCTCTTCTTCTTCCTCCTCCTTCTCCTCCTCTTCCTCTTCCTCTTCCTCTTCCTCTTCCTCTTCCTCTTCAGGTGATACAACAGCGGTTGGTGAGGTTTGTGCAGAAACAGAAGCCATTCTGCAACTCCCGGAAGTTGTGCAACCACGTGGGTTTGTTCGACCGACCAATCAGACACACCGTAGGGTTTTACACAGTTCTCGATGAGCAAGGGATAGAAGAGGAGTGATGGGGAAAGTGGTGGGAGAGTGATGGAGAGAGTGATGGGGGTGTGATGGAGAGTGAGAGAGGTTAAGAGGGGGATGGGAGGGGGTGGGGGAGGGTGGGAGGGGTAAAAGGGGATGGGAGGAGGTGGGAGGAGTGACAGGAAATAGAAGAGATGTGGGGTTTGATTGATGGAGAGATGAGATAAATGTTATCAAAAAAGTGCGATGAAAGAAGAATGAATGAAGATGGACTGACGGAATACTTGAAGCCTTGACAAGAAGGGTAGTGAGGAGGGGGGGGGGGATTTGGAAGGGAGTGAGGAAGGAGGGGGGGGGGGGATTTGAAGGGTAGTGAGGAAGGAGGGGGGGGGATTTGAAGGGTAGTGAGGAAGGAGGGGGGGGTCAGGGCTTCCAGAGAAGATTGCTTGTTTATTTACTGTTGTGTTGTTGGTGTTGTGTTGAAATTTATATTGTTGTGTTGTTGAGTTGTTGCTGGTGTTGTGTTGGTGTTGTGTTGGTGTTGAGTTGTTGTTGTTGTTGGTGTTGTTGTGTTGAAGTTACTGTTTGAGTTGTTGGAAATGTTTTTTGTTGTTGTTGGAGTTGATTTGTTGTGTTGTTGTGTTGTTGTGTTGTTGTGTTGTGTTGTTGTATTGTTGTGTTGTTGTGTTGTTGTGTTGTTGTGTTGTTGTGTTGTGTTGTTGTGTTGTTGTGTTGTTGTGTTGTTGGAGACGTTTTGTTGTTTTGTTGTATTGTTGGAGTCGTTTTGTTGTGTTGTTGGAGTCGTTTTGTTGTGTTGTTGTGTTGTGTTATTGGTGTTGATCTTCGCCTTGTTTCCGCCTTATTTCCATTCTAAAATAAAAAAAACAAACCTGAAAAAAAAAATTTAAAAAAAAGAAAAAAAAGAAAAATAATTGAAAAACAACATTGGAATCTGATTTTTTGTCATGTTTTCATTATTTTAGTTTTTATTTGATTTTGAACCAACGTTGAAAAATAAAAAAAACATCACGTGGGTTTGATTGATTGATTAATTAATTAATTAATTTATTTATTTATTTATTTATTTATTTATTTATTTATTTATTTACTTATTAATTAATTAATTAATTAATTAATTTATTTATTTATTTATTAATTAATTAATTTATTTATTTATTTATTTATTTATTTATTTATTTGTTTATTTATTTATTTATTGAAAAAATAAAAATTAGAAAAATGAAGAAAAAAATGAAAATTAGAATTTAAAAAATAAAAGAAATAATAATAATAATAATTATTATTATTACTATATTTAAAAAAATGAAAAAAATAATAATTATTATTATTTTTATTATAATAATGAAAATAAAAATTATAATAAAAAAATAAAAAATTATAATTAAAAAAATAAAAATTATAGTAATGAAAATAAAAATAAGAATAGAAGAAATAATAATAATAATAATTTCTACAATTATTTTTATTTTTATTCTGTTTTTTTGAAACCCTTTTTTTATTTTTTTTATTTTTTTATTTTTGAAGAAAAACTTTTTAAAATAAAAATTAAAAAAAGGATTAAATGATGGATTAAAATAAAAAACTCATTATTATTTTTTTTTTTGGAGTTTTGCAAAAAACGAAAATAGAAAATTCAAAGATTAAAGTGAAAAAAAGCGAAAAAAAGTGAAAAAAAGTGAAAAAAAAATTTAAAAAAAAATTTTAAAAATTATTTTTAAAAAAATTTAAAAAAGTAAATAATAATAAAAAATATTTGAAAATGAAAATAATAAAAAATAAATTTAAAATTGTATAAACATTTCGACTTCCAATTTGACGTCATCATCAGAAAATATCGTAAAAAGAGCGAACAGGAAAAACAAAAAATCGGAAATAAATTTATTTACAAGGAAAAAAAAAGTTTTTACATAGAAAAAAAAACAAAAGAGGAAAAGGAAAAAGATAAGAAAAACTCAAGATCATTTTTTTATTTTGCAAAACTCACTTTCGAAATGAGCAAAGACATTTGTCCCATCGTTGAAAAGTGTGCAGCTGAGGCGGCTAAAGAGAAGGAAAAGAAGTGAGTTCATACATCCATCCATCCTCCTCTTCATCCTCTTCATCCTCCTCCTCCTCATCCTCCTCCTCCTCCTCATCCTCTTCATCCTCCTCCTCCTCATCCTCTTCATCCTCCTCCTCCTCATCCTTTTCATCCTCCTCCTCCTCATCCTCTTCATCCTCCTCCTCCTCATCCTCTTCATCCTCCTCAACCTCACCACACACCTCACCACCTCCAACCACCTCACACCTCAACCTCCACCTCATCCCTCATCCACCACCACCAACCACTCATCCTCCACCACACATCCCTCCACCTCCTCACAACCTCATCCTCCTCCACCTCATCATCCTCCTCCTCCTCATCCTCTCATCCTCCTCCTCCTCATCCTCTCATCCTCACCCTCATCCACTCACCTCCTCACCACATCCTCACCAAACCTCACCTCCTCATCCTCTCATCCTCCACCTCAACCTCTCACATCCTCCACCTCATCCTCACAACCTCCTCCTCATCCTCTTCATCCTCCTCCTCCTCATCTTCTTCATCCTCCTCCTCCTCATCTTCTTCATCCTCCTCCTCCTCATCCTCTTCATCCTCCTCCTCATCCTCTTCATCCTCCTCCTCTTCATCCTCTTCATCCTCCTCCTCTTCATCCTCTTCATGCTTCTCTTCTTCATCCTCTTCATTCTCTTCCTCCTCCTCCTCCTCTTCCTCCTCTTCATCCTCTTCATCCTTTTCATCCTCCTCCTCTTCCTCCTCCTCCTCCTCCTCCTCCTCCTCCTCCTCCTCCTCCTCCTTCTCCTCCTCCTCCTCCTCCTCCTCCTCCTCCTCCTCCTCCTCCTCCTCCTCCTCCTCCTCCTCCTCCTCCTTCTCCTCCTCCTCCTCCTCCTCCTCCTCCTCCTCCTCCTCCTCCTCCTCCTCCTCCTCCTCCTCCTCCTCCTCCTCCTCCTCCTCCTCCTCCTCCTCCTCCTCCTCCTCCTCCTCCTCCTCCTCCTCCTCCTCCTCCTCCTCCTCCTCCTCCTCCTCCTCCTCCTCCTCCTCCTCCTCCTCCTCCTCCTCCTCCTCCTCCTCCTCCTCCTCCTCCTCCTCCTCCTCCTCCTCCTCCTCCTCCTCCTCCTCCTCCTCCTCCTCCTCCTCCTCCTCCTCCTCCTCCTCCTCCTCCTCCTCCTCCTCCTCCTCCTCCTCCTCCTCCTCCTCCTCCTCCTCCTCCCCTCCTCCTCCTCCTCCTCCTCCTCCTCCTCCTCCTCCTCCTCCTCCTCCTCCTCCTCCTCCTCCTCCTCCTCCTCCTCCTCCTCCTCCTCCTCCTCCTCCTCCTCCTCCTCCTCCTCCTCCTCCTCCTCCTCCTCCTCCTCCTCCTCCTCCTCCTCCTCCTCCTCCTCCTCCTCCTCCTCCTCCTCCTCCTCCTCCTCCTCCTCCTCCTCCTCCTCCTCCTCCTCCTCCTCCTCCTCCTCCTCCTCCTCCTCCTCCTCCTCCTCCTCCTCCTCCTCCTCCTCCTCCTCCTCCTCCTCCTCCTCCTCCTCCTCCTCCTCCTCCTCCTCCTCCTCCTCCTCCTCCTCCTCCTCCTCCTCCTCCTCCTCCTCCTCCTCCTCCTCCTCCTCCTCCTCCTCCTCCTCCTCCTCCTCCTCCTCCTCCTCCTCCTCCTCCTCCTCCTCCTCCTCCTCCTCCTCCTCCTCCTCCTCCTCCTCCTCCTCCTCTTCCTCTTCATCCTCTTCATTTTCCTCCCCCATCCTCCCAAACCCCAAAACCCCCCAACCCCCCAACCCACCAGAACACCATGCACCGCATCATCATGCAACGCCAAGTCATACCTGAATGGTTGCGTGCCTCACTGCGGGGTCGGCAAGAGCAAAGAATACTGCAAGGCAGTGTGTCTCGTCTGCGATCGCAAGAAGGCCAACGCAAATCCCATCTACACTGAACAACTCAAGTCTGGATACACTGGTGTGTGGTGTGGTGTGGTGTGGTGTGGTGGGGTGTGGTGTGGTGTGGTGTGGTGTGGTGTGGTGTGGTGTAGTGTGGTGTGGTGGGGTGTGGTGTGGTGTGGTGTGTTGTGGTGTGTTGTGGTGTGGTGTGGTGTGGTGTGTTGTGGTGTGTTGTGGTGTGGTGTGGTGTGTTGTGGTGTGGTGTGGTGTGTTGTGATGTGATCCACCAAAGCACCTCCATTGACCTTCCTAATTCATTCTTCTTTTCACCCATTCTCCCCCATCTCTTCCTCCCCTCTCCTCTCCCCTCCCATCTTCCTCCCCCCCCCCCTCTCCCCATTCACCTATGCACCAGGTCACGTGCCAATGAGTAACTTCCAACTGGGTCTTTCGTTTCCCGAGGCCGGTATAATCGGCCTGGCGGAGTTCGAGGTGGCTCGTAACACTAAAAGCAAGTGCAGAAGTAAGATCAACAAAGCCTCCGAAGACAACAAAAAAACCAACAACAAATGTAGCCACAACAACAAAGAAAACAACAACAAAGACAATAACAACAACATAGACAACAACAACAACATAGACAACAACATAGACAACAAAGAAAACAACAACAAAGACAATAACAACAACAAAGACAACAACAACAACAACAAAGACAACAACAACAAAGACAACAACAACAAAGAAAATAAAATTTCATATTGCAATAATAATAAGGAAAACTGCAACAAGTGGAAAAACAACAACAATTTCAATAGCAACAAAAATGAAAACAACAACAATTGTAACAACAACAACAACAACAAAATCTGCAACAACAGTATTTTAGAAAACAACGACAACAACATTAGCAACAACACAACAAAATGCTACACGTGCCACAACAACAGCGACAACACCACAACAACATGCAACAACAACAACAACACTACAAAAACATGCAACAACAACAACACTACAACAACATGTAACAACAACAACAACACTACAACATGCAACAACAACAACAACGAAAAGAAAATGGTATCAATGACCAAAAATCTGAACTTCCGGAACAGAACATACAATGGTTGTTGCCGCTGTTGCTGTTGCTGCTGTTGTTGCTGCTGCTGTTGTTGCTGCTGCCGTTGTTTTGATTGTTGTTGTTTTTGTTGTTCCTGTTGTAGTTTCTGCTATTTTGTTCTTTTAATCGCATCAAAAAATGTTTTTTCATTTTTCTTACTCCACACATCATGCCAACCTTCCTTCCCCCATTCCTCTCTCCTCTTTCCTTCATTCCCCCCCCCCTTCCCTTGCATTCCCCCCTCCTCCCCCTTGCATTCCCTCCCCTCCCCCTTGCATTCCCCCCCCTCATCCCTCCCCCCCTCATCCCTCCCCCACCTATGATGAAATCTCTTCTAAAATCCCACTATTTAGGAAAAACAAACTTTTCAATTATGCACATTTCCTCCAAAAAAACCTCTTTATTACAAACCCCTCCACCCATTTCCGCTCCCATTCTCTTCCGGTCCCCAATAAACAAACTTAAAAACTCCACCCAAACCCACCAGAGTCTCCACCCACCTCAACCTTCACCCACCCACCCACCCACCCCCATTCACCCACCTACCCACTCTTATTCACCCACCCACCCACCCCTATTCACCCACCCATCCACTCCTAGTCACCCACCCATCAACCCCTGTTCACTCACCTACCCTTTCACCCATCCACCCACCCACTCACTCACCCTCCCTCAATGTCCATTCACCCTTTCATCCACCCCCTCTCCCCCCCCCCCCAGGCATGCGCAAGTGGCGCTACAACATGATCAACGTGCCTGAGACGGTCGGCCTGAAGGAGGACACGACGAAGCAAGAGATCGGGATTCGATGTGTCGTTTGTCCTTGTCCAGTTCCTGTCCCCATGCCCAACTCTTGCGGCTGCCAAGACACTCCTGGCGTTTGTTGTCCACCCACAAGCGCCTCCAATGCCAAGTCTGGCGTCTGCCCGAGATGCAACTGCGACCCCTGTAAGTGCGGTCAGCCTGGGTTCTACACAGGGCCCTGTCTCAAGACCTGCAACGGTTGTTTTTGCCCTATTCCCTACGCAGACCTGCTGGATGGGCGTGACAGCAACAACTCCAACGTTGAAACTGTTGCTAACGAGCAACGCTCTTGCAACAAGGGCAACGTCAATAACGATCTTGACTGCAGTAACAACCCTGGCAACCACTTCAAAGAGGACTGTAACAACGCCTGTAACAATGACCTTAGCAACGCCTGTAACAATGGCCTTAGCAACGCCTGTAACAATGACCTTAGCAACGCCTGTAACAATGACCTTAGCAACGCCTGTAACAATGGCCTTAGCAACGGCTGTAACAATGGCCTTAGCAACGGCTGTAACAATGACCTTAGCAACGGCTGTAACGATGACAACACTCCCAGAGGATATGAGGACAATAACCAATACAACACTTACACAACGCGTCAAAACAACGACACAAATACATATGACGACAAGGATGATGAAGTGTCACGTGACAACAACATACCACGTGACAACAACAACGCAAACAACCCCAGATGCCCTCTCAACAACTGCCATTTTGACATGCCCTTCAAAAAGCCTATTGTTCGCACCGTGGTCGCGTGTCAACCGGAAGAGCCGGAACCACTCGAATCGGAATTTGACAAACAGGAAACAGTCTCTGACGTCACACCCCGCACCACCGGAAAGGTCACGATTAACGCGTTTCCGCAACCGACTCCTTGTTGTTGTTTTCCATGCGGCGGAGATTGCTTCAACCCGTGTTGCAAGCCCTCTTGCGACGGCTGCTGTAACGGCTGTTGTAACGGCTGTTGTAACGGCTGTTGTTGCAAAGATGAGTGTTGTTGCAAGGATGGGTGTTGTTGCAAGGATGGGTGTTGTTGCAAAGATGGGTGTTGCAGTGGAAATTGCAATTGTGGGTGTTGCAATTGTGGCGTCTGTTGTTGTGACCTAAGTTGTAAGCCTTGTTGCAAACCATATCGCAAACCATGCGGGCAAAGCTGTTGTGGTGGTTGTTGCGAGAGTTGTTGCAGTGGTTGTTGCAGTGGTTGTTGCAGTGGTTGTTGCAACGACAAAGGACAATGCAAGATATGTTGCGATCCATGCTGCTTGTCGTCTTGTTACGACAGCAGGCGCTGTAGTCTGGTGAAGAAGAGCCTCAAAGGAAGCATGAAGAATTATGAATGTTGTCCGAACCCACCCCCTAAGGCTCTCTTCATCTACTACACCGACAAGAAGGAGGACATGAAGTGCCCCAGTGAGGTGCCGACTGCCCCTCCTAACTGCTGCTTTGTGCCCTGCGCCATGGCCAAAGAGTGTCCTTATTCTTGTCGCTCGTGTTGTCCTTGTGGCTGTTGTGGTGGTTGTGGTGGATGTTGTGACTGTGGCTGTTGTGACTGTTGTGGCTGTGGTGGCTGTGGTGGCTGTGGTGGCTGTGGTGGCTGTGGTGGCTGTGGCACGTGTCGTGTTCCGTGTTGCGTCTCTTGCATGCCTCCGATGGAAAAGTGCAATGACACCAACAACGCCTCGAGAACCACCGATTTCGAAAAGGAAAGAACCTTTGACACAAACCGTTGCGACTGCACCATCCACACGTGCGTTCCATCGCCAGGTTTCATTCCTGAAAGTGTGGTGTGTCCTTGTCCGTGTAGACCTAACAAGCCTAAGCAGCTCATCCTCACTCGCAACCCCCCGAAGACAAACCCCGTTAACTGTTGCTCTTGTTGCAAACCAGCGGTTCCTTTCAACGCTTCTCTCTACCCCTACATTGCCATGAAGGGTATTCAAGCCTGGGCGAACGAGAAACAACGCACCATCAGCTTTGAAATCGCTGCAAACCGAAAATATGCTTTGCCTGAAGATCCCAACAAATTCATCGATGCAACCCTCACATACTAAACGTGTACAAATGAATTTGTACATTTGATGGTGCATTTTTTATATTTTTGTTGTTGTTAACGTTTTATTTTTGTAGAGTTTATTTCATAATTCTATTCACGTTTTAAACAAAGAACAGATACTTAATGAAGCGGGCGAAAAAACATTTCATAACAAAGTTTTGTCTAAATTAACTGTTTGGTGTGTACTTTTGGTGAATATTTCAAAATAAAAGATTGGAAAAATCTTCCAATATTTTTGTTCAAAATGTAAGAATTTTTATTGCGAAACCGCAATTCAAAAATTAAAAATGAACGAAATAACTTCGCTTTTGCACAATAAATAACTTTCAAACTTCAAGTTTTGAAACGACCGTCATAACTTCCATAAAAAAAATTTTCTCCAAAATTAAACCATTTCATTTGACCGTTCCTGAAGCTTGTCACAAATACTTATACACTGCGTTACTAAATTTCACCACAACCGTTCAATATTAATTAGAATTATAATAAACATTATTTCAATTATCATTAAAGTAACAAATATCCTTATTATCATACTTATTGCCACTAATCACCACCGTCACAAGGGAGCGTCTGAAGTTGTTGGAGCGGGAAAGAGTTCGTCTGGAACACGAGAGAGAGCGGCAAATGCAGCGTTTTCAGCGGGAGAAGGACCTGGAACAACCCACACGACATCGCCACTCAGCTCCGTCATCGTCCAGGCACAAAAGAGGTCGCTACGACGCAGACGACACCGCCACCACCACCTCCTCCTCCTACCACACCACCAGCCAACGGCACCGCAAACACAGAAGTCGCAAAGGTGCCTTTGGTTTTTTTACGAAATATTTATAATTTTTATTTTTTTGAAAATTAATTTAAAAATATTTGTCATTTTTTATTTTTCTCTCATCGTTTAAAAACATTAAAAAAATTTTTTTTTTAATTTAATTGAAAGTTCTTCATTTTATAATAAACAACAACAACAACAACACAGATGCATCTTACTCAAAAAA
>OX387260.1:496149-498649 GCA_947562095.1 Branchellion lobata
CCACCATCTCTCCCATAGCTCCTCCCCTTTTTTCCTCACCACAACCTTCCACTCAATCTCTCTTCCATTTCCTCCATTCTTTCCAATTGCCCATTCACCCATTTTATCTTCTTCTCTTCTCACCCCTCACCTCCCCCACACTCCCCAATCCCCCCTCTACCCCCCTCATCCCTCCTCCTACCCCCCAAACCCTTCCTCCGCTCTCCAATCTCCTCTCCCCCAGGAGGTGGTGGTGGGCAGCAACATGGACAAGATCTACCTGGTGATGGACTTTGTGGAACACGACCTCAAGTCACTCATGGAGTTCATGAAGGAACCCTTCCTCATTGGTCAGCGCTTGTGATTGGTCAGCGCTTGTGATTGGTCAGCGCTTGTGATTGGTCAGGGCTTGTGATTGGTCAGCGCTTGTGATTGGTCAGCGCTTGTGATTGGTCAGCGCTTGTGATTGGTCAGCGCTTGTGATTGGTCAGGGCTTGTGATTGGTCAGCGCTTGTGATTGTTCAGGGCTTGTGCTTGAGCGATGTTTGCGATTGGTCCGTCGTTGTGATTGGTTGGCGCTTCAAAGCCCCATCAGACAAACAAAAACTCAGCTTTCTCACCAAACCAACCTCTACCATTTCAACCACCGTACAAACCAACCCCCTCCCTCATCAATTAGTGCCACCCCCCCCCCCCCCCCCCCCACCTTCTTCCCCCCCCCCCCCCCTCCAGGCGAGGTGAAGACGCTGATGATACAGTTGCTAAGCGGCATTGCCCATCTCCATGACAACTGGGTGGTCCATAGAGACCTCAAGACCTCCAACCTGCTGCTTAGCAATCAGGGCGTTCTCAAGATTGGCGACTTCGGATTGGCGAGGGAGTATGGCTCGCCCCTCAAGCCCTACACCCCCATCGTCGTCACTCTGTGGTACCGCGCCCCCGAACTGCTGTTGGGCCAGAAGGTGGGGTTTTTAGGGGGGTTGGGGGGTGGGGGTGGGGGTCGGAAAAGATTGAGGGGGGGGGGGGGGGGAAGGGGGAGGAGGGATTTCTGTTGGGTAACCTCCTCTACCCATTCCACATTGCTTTGTACACCTGCTCACTCATCTACTGGTCTATGCGTTTGTCCACTCACCCACCCACCCGTCAAACCACCACAACCCACCCATAAACCACCACAACCAACCCGTCAAACCACCCAAAACCCCTATAAACCACCCAAAACCCCCATAAACCACCCAAAACCCCCATAAACCACCCAAAACCCCCATAAACCACCCAAAACCCCCATAAACCACCCAAAACCCCCATAAACCACCCAAAACCCCCATAAACCACCCAACCCCTCCTCAGATCTACAGCACCCCAATTGACCTATGGAGTGCTGGGTGCATATTTGGAGAGCTGATCCAGAAAAAGCCTCTCTTCGCAGGCCGCTCTGAACTCGAACAGCTCAATAAGATCTTCAAAGTGGGTGTTTTGGGGGGTTTTGAGGTGCTTTTTGGGGGTTTTGGGGTGTTTTGGGGGTTTTCTGAGGGTGTTTTGGGGGGTTTTGGGGTTTTTAGTTTCAGGGGTTTTTGGGGGATTTTGAGGGTTTTTTGGGGGATTTTGAGGGGATTTTGAGGGTTTTTTGGGGGTTTTGGGTGTTTTGAGGGTTTCTGAGGGTGTTTTGGGGTGTTTTTGGGGTGTTTTGAGTGTTTTTGGGGGTGAAAATTTGTGGAGAGAATTGAAGGGGGTTTGGACTCTTCAGCTTCACCCATCAAACACCCTCCGCCAAGCGTCACTTTATTCACCTAGTCATGGAACTACAAAACACAAATATCCAACACATTCACCCCAAAAAAACAAGGCATTTTCAAATCCCCCAACCCCCTAAACACCCCAACCCCTCAAACACTCCCCAAACACCCTAACCCCTCAAATCCCCCAACCCCCAAACACCCCAACCCTTCAAACACTCCCCAAACACCCTAACCCCTCAAATCCCCCAACCCCCTAAACACCCCAACCCCTCAAACACTCCCCAAACACCCTAACCCCTCAAATCCCCCAAACAACCCCAACCCCCCAAACACCCCCAACCCCCCAAAAACTTCCTAACCTCTCAAACACCCTAAAAAAACTTAATAAAGTTTTTTAACACCCCATAAACTCCCTAAAAAAACTCAACACCTCAAAAATGCTCCCAAAAACCCCCAAATCCTCAGGACCTGGGCACTCCGAGTGAGAAGATTTGGCCCGGGGTGACCCAGTTACCGGGCTACAAAACCCTCAGCTTCGGAGAACACCTCTTCAACCGCCTGGCCCACAAGTTCGAGAAGTCAATGTCCTCCAGGGGCTTCGAACTCCTCAACCTGTGCGTCAGGGGGGGTTTTGAGGGATTTTGGGGGGGGGGGGGAAAGGGGTTTGGAGGAATTTTTTTTGGTGATTTTATGGTTGATAGGTGGGTGTTTTTGGGGAAGAGGGGGAGGGAGGAAAGAGGGGGAGGGAGGAGAGAGGGGGAGGGAGGAGAGAGGGGGAGGGA
>OX387260.1:516149-523649 GCA_947562095.1 Branchellion lobata
AAAAAACAAAAAAAACAAAAAAAAAAACAAAAAAAAAGTATTAAAAAAACGTAAAAAAGTGTAAAATCAGCCTCTTAAATCACTCAAAAGCTTATCAGAAAATATTGAAAAATTTAATGTAGCAAAATAAAAATAAAAAAAAATGGAAAAAAAATTAAAAAATAATGAAAAAAAAAAATTAAAAAAAAAAATGGAAAAAAAATATAATATTAATTAAAAAAAATAATGAAGAAAAATTTAAATTAATTGAAAAAAATAAAAAATAAAAAAAATAAAATAAAAAATAAAAAAAATAAAATAAAAAATAATTAAAAACAAAATTAAAAAAAGGAAAAGAGTAAAAAAAAGAGTAAAAAAACAGCTTGGTGGTAATTAATTCGCCTTATCTCTGCCACACCGCCCCTCTATTCCGAATTTGTTTATTATTATTATTATTATTATTATTATTATTATTATTATTATTATTATTATTATTATTATTATTATTATTATTATTATTATTATTATTATTATTATTATTATTTTTTTTTTTTTTTTTAAATATTATTATTATTTATATTATTATTATTATTGTTATTATTTTTATTATTATTATTATTATTATTATTATTATTATTATTATTATTATTATTATTATTATTATTATTATTATTATTATTTATATTATTATTATTATTATTATTATTATTATTATTATTATTATTATTATTATTATTATTTTTTTTTTTTTAAATATTATTATTATTTATATTATTATTATTATTGTTATTATTTTTATTATTATTATTATTATTATTATTATTATTATTATTATTATTATTATTATTATTATTATTATTTTTATTATTATTATTATTATTATTATTATTATTATTATTTTATTATTATTATTATTATTATTATTATTATTATTATTATTATTATTATTATTATTATTATTATTATTATTTTTATTTTTATTATTTCACATTCATTTACCCCTTTCTTCACTCACCCATCAACCCATGCAATCACTCCCCCACTCATCCATCCACCCAACCACCCAGCCACCCACCCACCCAGCCACCCATCCAGCCACCCACCCATCCAGCCACCCAGCCACCCACCCACCCAGTCACCCACCCATCCATTCATCCACTTATCCATCCACCCATCCATCCATTCCTCAAACCACCCATCCATCAAACCATCCACTCATTCACCCTCCCCCCCCCACCCCACCCCACCCACCAATTAACCCCCCCCCCCCCCCCCTTCTCCATCTCAGTTGAGTCTCTTGAAGCAAGAGTTACAGCAGGCGAGGCACCACGTGACCCTGCTGAGTTCTCACCTCGACCACGATGTTGTCCTTCTCATTATAATTAAAACTAATTAAAACTTTAATCAATTAACCAATTAGATAGGTGTGTTTTTAGCCAATTAAGAGTTTAATTGGATAACATCACGTGATCGATCGTTAATTGGAACGCTTTACAAACTGTTGTCTTATCAAGTGATAATTCAAGTGAGCGCTCTCTTCCAAAGAACTGTTAAAACCAATGAAACTAAACAACACAACAAACAACAATAAAAACAACAATAATGACAACAGCAACAACAACAACAACAACAACACAAACAGCAGCAACAACAACAGCAACCACAGCAACAACACTAAAAACATTAACACCAACAACACCAACAACACCAACAACAACAACAACAACACCATCCCCAACACCATCACCAACACCACCAACATCAACTCCAACATCAACACCAACACCAACAACACCACCAACAACGACACCCTTACCAACAACAACAACAACAACAGCACCACCAACAACAACACCATCACCAACACCAACAACAACAACACCACCAACAACAACTCCAACAGTCAACAGTGGCGCATGTTTTCGACAAAAAGTTGGACGAAATGTTGCTCAAACTCACGTCACTGTCCTACTCTCAACAAGTTGTTGTTGTTGTTGTTGTTGTTGTTTTTGTGTTGTTTTTGTTGTTGTGTTGTTGTTGCTGTTGTTTTTGTTGATGGTGGTGTTGTTGTTGTTGTGTTGTTTTTGTTGATAGTGGTGTTGATGTTGTTGTTGTTGTTGTTGTTGTTGTGTTGTTTGTGTTGATGGTGGTGTTGGTGTTGTTGTTGGTGTTGTGTTGTCATTGTTGTGTTATTGCTCATGTTATTGTTGTTGTGATTGTTGATTTTGTTGTTGTTGTTTTTGTTGTGGTACTCATAGATTTTGTTGCAAGCAAACCTTTTCCGGCTCCTACTTTCTCAACACGTGGAAATTCTGACCCCCCCACACCCTCCACCAACCCCCCCCCCCTCCTCACCACGTGACAGGATGCTGACGTGTCGCGTCTTGTCGACGTCATCAAAGCTCTCAAACGTCAAAACAACAACAACAACCAAATCAAGCGCCTTTCATGGCGTCATAATAATAATAACAATAATAATAATAATAATAACAATAATAATACCACTGATAATATCAATAATAGTAACAATAGTATTAATAATAATAATAAAAATAAAAATAATAATAATAATAATAATAATAATAATAATAATAATAAAAATAACAGAAATATGAATAGAAATAATAATAACAGTATAATGAATAACAATAATAACAATAAAAATATGAATAATAATAACAATAATAGAAATAATAATAACAATAATATAGAGAATAATAATAATAACAATAATATAGAGAATAATAATAATAACAATAATATAGAGAATAATAATAATAACAATAATATAGAGAATAATAATAATAACAATAATATAAAGAATAATAATAATAACAATAATATAGAGAATAATAATAACAACAATAATAATCAAAATCGTAATAACAATCATACAATACCAGACAAAAGCCACATTAGCAACGGGAATGAAAAAGAGGAGGAAGAAGAAGAAGATGATGATGATGTTTTTATAATAAACAAAAAAATTGAACAACTGATAACTAACAAAAAAAACAACAACAACAACAACAACAACAACAACAACATTGGAAACAACAACAACAAAAACAAAAACAACAACAACAACAACAACAACAACAACAACAACATTGGAAACAACAACAACAACAACAACAACAACAACAACAACAAGAACAAAGTTGTTGATGTTGAAGATTATTTGTTGAAAGGGTTTTATGAGTGTGAATTCTACCGAAGAAGTTATAACAACAACAATAACAACGACAACAACAACAACAACAACAACAACAACAACAACAACAACAACAACAACAACAACAACAACAACAACAACAACAACAACAACAACAACAACAACAACAACAACAACAACAACAACAACAACAACAACAACAACAACAACAACAACAACAACAACAACAACAACAACAACAACAACAACAACAACAACAACAACAACAACGACAACAACAACGACAACAACAACAACAACCCCATCAACAACCACAACAATAACAGCAACCACAAAAACAACAACGTCACCAACACAAGCTACAACAACGAAAATTTTGTTGGAAGCAACAACAGCAACAACATTTACAACATCGACAAACACAGCAACAACAACACCAAACGTGGTTACAACAACAGCTACAACAACCTTTACAACTACAACAATATTATCAGAAACAACAACAACAACAACAACAACAACATTTTCACTTCCGACAGCAACAACAACAACATCAACATCGACAACAACAACAACAACAACAAAAACAACAACATCAACAACAACAACAACAACAACAACAACAACATCAACAACAACAACAACAACATCCTCTATAACAAAAACCCCAGCCTCAACCACACCAATGATTATTTCCTCAACCCTTCTTCCCCCATTCCCCCATTATCCCCCACAAACATTCGCCCCAACCCCCCCAACCCCCCCAATCCCCCCAACCCCCCCAATCCCCCCATCCCTCCAAACACCTTTAACCACCCCAACCCCCCCAATCCCCCCATCCCTCCCAACCCCCCCTCCACGTCATTACGCAGCAGACTACGTCAGTCGTTACGTAAGTCCAAACACCGCTCTCAATCGAGGAACAGTGACGCTGATCTCACTTACTACCACAACAACGATGACGTCACAACTCGACGTCATGACAACCACTCTTCGTCATCCGTGACGCTTAACGCCGATGTCACCAAAGATTCAAAATCGGTCCGGAAATGGGTTGGTTGTTCAGTTTTTAGTTTTTTTGCTTTTGAATTTATTCTTATTTATGATCTTTTTTTTTTCAAATATTTTTAGTTTTTTAGTAGCATTACAAGGTTCTTGAACCAATCATTGTGCGCTTTCAGTTTTTTTGATGTATTTCCTGTATTTAGACGATTTAATACAATTTTTTATAATTCTTTGCGTATTTTTTCAAATTCTCTGCGTATTTTTCAAATTCTCTGCGTATTTTTTTCTTTTTTGCGTATTTTTCTTCATTCCAAACCAGTTTTTATGTTTTTCTGTTTTTTTCATTTTTTTTCATGTTTTTGTTGCTTTAAAAATTTTCAAATTTAAATTAAATTTCGTGAAAAATAAAAATGAGCGATAAAGCGTTTTTTTTTTCATACGTTGAGATAAACACTTTATTTGACTTTTTGACTTTTTGAAAAAAAATTTTTAAACATAAAATTTTTTTAAATAGAAAAACTAAACTTTAAAATATTAAAAAATATATATAAAAATATTATTAAAAAAAAAAAAAAAAAAAAAAATTGATGAAAACATTTTTTTAATATTTCAAAAGCTTTGAAAAATTGAAAAAAAAACTTCAGAAGGACTGAACATAATTTTTCACCACCAACCTCCCGTCCCAAGTTCAAATCCTCCTTCGGGCGGGCTCTTTCGCGCCTTCGTATGACGTCACAAGATCACGTGGGAGTGCCTGATGTTGTTGCCAAGGCAACCAGGAACAGCATGCCTGTGTTGACTGGTGGTGGTGGCGGTGGTGGGAGTGGTGGTGGTGGTGGTGGTGGTGGTGGTGGTGGTGGTGGTGGTGGTGGTGGTGGTGGTGGTGGTGGCGGTAGTGGGGGTGGTGGTGGTGGCAGTGGTGGTGGTGGCGGTATTGCTTTCAATGATAGTGGCGGCGGCGGTTTTAGAGGATTTGATAATGTTGGTTATGGTGGTGTTTGTGGTGGAAATAGAGAAGTTTATGGTGGTTTCAATGGTGGAAGGGGGGGCAGAGGTGATGGTGGTTTTGGGGGTGGTAGAAATAGTAATGGGAGTGGTGGTGGCTTCAACGACGGCTGCGATAGTTGTAGCAGTAGTGGTAGTTACTACAGCTTCGTGAGTGGCAACAGCAACAAGCAACACTTTGAAAGTCACAGCTACAACAACTTCAACAATTTCAACAACAACAACAACAACAAAAACTTCAACAACAGCAACAACTTCAGCAGCAGCAACAACAACAACAACAACAACAACAACAACAACTTCAACCACCAGACAATACATAGACTGAGTAGCAGTAGTTTCAAAATAAAAAACAACAACAACAACAACAACAATTGTTTCAATTTCAACAACAGTAGTAACAACATAAACAACAACAACAACAACAACATACACTTTAATAACAAAAATAACAACGGTACATACGTGGACTATAGAAAATTTAACAACAACTACAACAACAACAGCAGCAGCAACAACAACAACAACAACAACAACAACAACAACAACAACAACAATGTTCTCAGCACTTTTGCAACATTGAGACCCAACAAAAACTATGACAACAAAAAACTTATTTTTGAAAAAAACAAACATTATTATTTGCATCATCATCATCAACAACAACAACAACAACAACAACAACAACAACAACAACAACAACAACGAAAACATAATTATCTACAACAATCACAGAATCTTCCTCTTCCTCTTCCTCCTCATCCTCTTCATCATCATTTTAAACAACATCATCAACAACAACAACAACAACAACAACAACAACAACAATTATTCAACAAACCATCAGGCCTTTCCCAGCCAATCTTTAGTAAAACCTCAGGTTACATTTTTCGAGACTTTTTATGAAAAAAAATGATTTTAAAAATAAAAATAAAAATAAAAATAAAAATAAAAATAAAAATAAAATGAAGATGGATCTTTGTGTTTATTTTTATTTTTATTTTTATTTTTATTTTATTTATTTTTATTTTCATTTTTATTAAGGTTTCATTCCCTACTTCCATCTCTTCATTCCTATGTAACATTTTGAACGATAAGCGCTGAAAACTTTGAAAAAATGAAAAGAATATTTTGATCGCTAGATGGCAGTAACTTATTGTAGTTTTTGTTTTTTTTCCTACACTTATTTTTTACTTTTTTTATTTTTTTTTTAGCTTCTCCCAACTTTCTTTTACGTTTTTTTTTATAATTTTTCCCTCCTCATTCTTACTCTTTCTAACTCATTCTAACTCCTCCTAACTCCTCCTTACTCCTCCTTACTCCTCCTTACTCCTCCTTACTCGTCCTTACTCCTTCTAACTCCTCCTTACTCCTCCTTACTTTTCCTAACTCCTCCTAACTCCTCCTAACTCCTCCTAACTCGTCCTAACTCCTCCTTACTCCTCCTCACTCCTCTTAACTCCTCTTAACTCCTCTTAACTCCTCTTAACTCCTCCTAACTCCTCCTATCTCTTCCTAACTCATCCTTACTTCTCCTAACTCCTACCACCTCCTCCTATCTTTCTAGACGTAAGGTTGATGGATCTGATGGTGGTTGTTAAACAGCTGGACAAACAGACGAAAAAATACTGCCACGTACAAGTAATATGACAACAGGAAAAAAAAATAAATTATTTTTAAGTAGATTTATTGGTACTCTCTATTATTATTAGTGATTATTCTTTTTTTTATGACTTATTGCCACCACCATCACCACCCCCACCACCACCACCCCCACCCCCACCACCACCACCACCCCCACCACCCCCACCACCACTACCTTCACCACCACCACACCACAACTACCAGAATTACCACCACCATCACCATCACCACCACCACCATCACCACCACTACCACACCACAACTACCACAACTACCGCCACCCCCACCACCACCACCACCACCCCCACCACCACCACCCCCACCACCACCACCACCACCCCCACCACGACCACCCCCACCACGACCACCACCACCACCACCACCACCACGACCACCACCACCACCACCACGACCACCACCACCACCACCACCACCACCACCACCACCACCACCACCACGACCACCACCACTACCACCCCACCACAGGCGGGGAGAGAAATGTTGCAGATAGGATGGGTGAGGATGAGTGACAGGATGGGATGGAAGGAGTTGGATGAGGAGGTGAAGGAAGAGTTCCAAGTGAGTGACTGAGTGAATGGATGAGTGAATGGATGAGTGAATGGATGAGTGAATGGATGAGTGAATGGATGAATGAATGAGTGAATGAATGAGTGAATGGATGAATGAATGAG